>JAQGBT010003960.1:0-17926 GCA_034698585.1 Disparrhopalites patrizii | reverse complement strand
ATTCATTATCCATTTTTGTACCCAACAATCAATTCAATTCATTCAGCAGCCTGTCGCGATGACGCCTAATTCACTCACAATGCCTTTGAATTTTGTGAGTGAACGCGTTCAATGAGTGAATTGTTGCATGTGTGGTGCATTTACCTATTTACTTTTACTTATATACATACATACATGTGTAAGCATGTGCAAAACACAATGCATCAGGTCAGAGGGCTTGTCTCTTTCCTTGAGCAAGTATTATTGTTTATTGATATTCCCAATCTTCATTGCCAGTTGCCAGTTACATGCCTTTGGAACCAAGGTCCAAGTAAGCAACGATTCCCCTGCTTCGTCCATCGCTTCCCTCGTTTAATCCCACGAGAATGCGTGTAATTTATATACGAATGTAAACCTCTCATTACCTTTACCAGGCCCACAATTATCTTAAGAAAGTTCGTCAATGGTTTTAAATGCCGTTATTTTTCTGTACATTGGACATGTAATTTATGTACCTTTGCGTCTATATACTTTATACTAATACCCGCATTATTAGAGCCCAACTATGTTTTATGCATTTCCTCATTTTGTTTCTTGCACAACAATACCACAAGCTTCAGTGGTTGCGTAAGAATTCGTTGATGGTCAAATATACTTTGGTAACGGTATGCATTATCTCTTGCGAATGTACCGAATGTAGTAGCGTATCTTTTATCCGACTCGCATTTAAGCAATTTTAATTTTAAAAGATAATTTTGGGCCTTTTTGAACAACTTAATACTTTTTAAATAATTTTGCACAAGATTTTTCTCATCTGCATATGACGTAAAGGGAAAAATTTGAAAGGAAAGAAATGGTGGTTGCATTCAGTCCGTGCATGGTCCAGTACCTCCGACAGGCATTTAGACTCGGAGCCTTTCTCCACGTCCATCCATTCCAATGGAACAAGGGGTCAAATTTACCAAAGGTCACCATCACAAAATTTTCACGGGGCATCTGGGCGACACACGCCATGATTTCAGCCTCATACGGCCTCTTCCTGATTTCCCAGTATCTCCTAAACAAAAGCGGTGTGGAAATTGCCCGAAAGATCTACATGGAGTTCATGGTCCTCTATTATGCCTTTCCCCCGCTCTTCCATCTCGCCATTGTCCTCCGAGGGGAGGAATTGCCCCGTTATTTGGCTCAATTTCTTAGTTTTTCCCGAATTTTGGAGCGGAAGGCCCCCGCCCCGGAGCGTCTGGGGAAATCCGGTCCAATCAGGAAGTGTGAGATGCTCTTTCGTGTCGTCTTTTACGGATTTTTTAGCAATGCGGGAATTATTGCTTGTCAAAACCTCATTTTCCCCACCTCCCACGAATTCCTTTCCTCCTTGACCGCCAATCCCCGGGCTTGGAACGTCCGAATCCTCTCCTGCTCTTTCCAGCTGTACTACATCTGGACGTACATCTGCCTGGACTTTCTCTACATATTCTCCCTCGCCGGATCTATTTTTGGGTGCCTATCGGTTCTTCTGGATTTAAAGTACGTCCAAGCTTACGTTAAGATCGGAACAGGTTGCCGATTTAACACGCTTTATAGAACTGCAATTTACCATCAGGAAAAATTTGTCACTTTACCATGCGTACAAAAATTTGCCAATTAACCATGCGGACAAATTTCTTAATTTACCATGCGGACAATTTTTTTAATTAGCCATGGGTACAAATTTTTGAATTAGCCATGCGTACAAATTTGTCAATTAACCATACAGAGAAATTTTTTAATTAACCATGCGGACAAATTTTTTAATTAACCATACGGACAAGTTTTTTAATTAACCATGCGTACAAATTTGTCAAATAACCATGCGGACAAATTTGTCAATTTATCATTCGTGTAATTCTGTCAATTTACCACGAGTGCAAATTTGTTAATTTACCATGCGTTCAAATTTGTCCAATTACTACGAGTGAAAATTTGTCAATTTATCATGCGTTCAAATTTGTAAATTTAACATGCTTCTAAATTTGAGTATTTGACATTGACTTCAGCATGGACCGCAGGACATTTTCCAAGGACATCGTGGCTATCTACACGATGCTCCAGATCGTGACAAAGGAGCTAAACCACGTCTTTCTCCCCCTGATGACCGGAGGCATCGTCCTCCTCATCCTCTTCGCCATCTACTGTACGTTTGGGGCTCTTCGCCTGGAGGGAATCATCGCCCTCAGCATGGCCCTCGTGGGACTCGACTGCACCGCCCTCCTCCTCGTCATTTTGGACGGATTCTCCGAATTAAATTCCCGGTCCAAATCCTGGTTACGCCGGATGCGTCGACTGGAGCGTCCCTGCCCGGGCTTCGTTCTAAAGGGAATTGAGGCCCTCCGGCCCATCCAGATCTTCGTGGGTAACTTCTACGTCGTGGACAAGCTCTTCGTGGCCTTGGTCCTCCACGTGATCCTGAGTCATACCATCAACCTCCTCGTGATTGAGTAGTCACTGTAATTAGACTTTTATCACGGACAGAATTATTTTATTATGATGGAATGAACATCGACGAGCTATTCCGTGACCTAGCCCCATGTTACTATGACATACAGAAATAATTGTATGTGGAATTTCTCCACGTAATTCTGCGGTGTTGTCCTAGGCCAAGGTGAGGCGTAATTGTTGGACTCTTGAAAAGCGTGTGAGAAATGAGAATCAGAATCTGGTCTTACTTAATGGAGCTATTAATTATGACGGAACCGGTTGTCCGTTTGTAACAAGTGACTTTCCATTAGGATGAGTGTTTTTACTCGTCCTATAGACTTTATTTTCCAAAAATATACTCATTCAGAATGAACTCGTTTGACAGGATGCAGTTGCAACTGGGCGGGTTAAAGCCTGTTAAATACTTCAATAATTATATTGTCAATAATTGTACTCCCTATATACATATGTACATATTAAAATATTCCGTGTTTCTGGCATCGCCTTTACGCAACACACAAGAATAATAAGAATAAATGGGAATGCGAATGCTCAGTCACTTGCGATTTGCGTCATGGGAAGAGGTAGATAATCCGTTTAAGCTTAAGAGAATGTGTTTCACCATGCGGTGGGATCGGCCTTCTTAAAAATCAATGTTGAGGGGATAATTAGCAAAGAGGAAATCCATTGTTTACCGCTGCCAAAGAGACAACAAGGTAATTGTTGCGTAATGGTAAAAAACCGGAATCTGTAATTGTAAGAATCTGGAAGGATTCAAAGGTCAGAAGAGGAAAAACAATTTGATGAATGACAATGTGTGGGAAAAATAAAGTGGGATAAAAGAGTGGGAGAGGAGTGCGATGAAAGTCATTCCAAATTTTTTTCCCGAGAGCAGACATCAACAAAATTTTTATTTCTGTCATTCATTCCAATATAGAAAAGGTTTTAGCTGAAAAGGAATTTAAAAATAGAAAGAACTGGAAAAAATGAAGCTGGTTTTTGTGCTAACTTTGGGCATTGCTGCGTACGTCCTGGCGAGTCCTATGAACTCCGGCGGAAATTCCAATACTGGCAGCCGCATCCAGGGATTGGGTGAGTTTATGCTTTTCAAAGCAATTTTTCTGGTGCATTTTAGAATATAATAATCCAGTGCTTTATTATGCGCAGAGAATATATTAACTTTCAAAATTAAATTTGAATTGCACGAACCGTTTTTTTCTTTCTTCCTTTTATACCTATAGTTAATGTGCCAGCAAACGCGTACAGTGGCGGCGTCGGTGAGTATTGCATTCTTTTCTGATTATGTATATAACCTAAGAATTGTCGGAGTTTTAATTTGTTGAACAAATTTTTAATTTTGTTTCACTTGTGTTTGTCTACATATTTCTGTATATTTTTGAATACTATTGTGGAATTATTTGTTTCTGTAAACATTTTGTGTTTATTCTTGCGGTTTAGACAGCTTAACCGGCGCTGGACACAGCCTCATCAACGCCGCGCAACAGGCTTTTAATAGTAATTCCTCAGTGCAGTTTCTTGCTTTCTTTCATTAAATAAAATACATTTAAAAAAACATGCTCGACAAATTCTTGTCCGTTTGTAACGAGCAAAGGAGTATGAAAGAAATATTGCATGCAGAGGGATAATTTAATGGAATTTTTTATTGTTTTCAAATTGCAGCACCGGCTAATGCCTTCCGTCAAGGGTCTAGCTGTAAGTTTCACAAACAAGCTCTGTAATTTGTCTTCTAAAAATAAGAATATGACGTTCAGTAATTAAACTGTACATGTGGCTAAATGATATTAAATATTTCTGTAGTTCTAGGAGGAGGTGGCAGCGGCAGTAATGGGGGAAGCAACAGCAATGGAGGAATCTTCGGAAGCAATAATAATAATAATAATAATAATAATGATTACTAGCGGGAATAAAAATTTTCCTCTTCAATGGCAGTAATGTAAGAGCAAATTCGAGGGAGCTACGTAATGTGTATACGTACTCGTAATTACACCTTTAATTATTAATAACTAATAACTAACATATTCTCACCTATTCACTTATTTTCTTCTCTGATGTTGTATTTATAATGATAATTATATTATATGTACATACATACGTCAATGCTACAGCCTTGCATATGTACGGCATTTAGCAAGGACTTGCAATAAAATTGCTCTTTCCCACACAATAATTATTTGTTACGGCGTGAAAGCATTCAGCACATTTGACATTAGTACACTGTATTCGCAATTTTTAACGGTATATATCGGACATCTATGTACATTTAATCAGCTTATTTAATTCGGGGTTCATTAACAGACTGTCGCCATAAACTAATGACGTGGCAAGTATTTAATCACTCATTTGGCAACTCGATATTTTTTCAGCTATAGCGTCCATGCATGTTTCCAACAAGTCTTGCGCAAGTCTTTCGCAATACCAATATTATTACATATTATGGCACCCAGTCGTAGGCGCAGTCGACTTTATTCTGTATGTATATAGAAACATACATATAGACATGTATGTGTATTCATTGTTTTTAGTTCAATTTGTCCACCCAAAATATGTGTTTGACATCTTGAATGTGCAAAGATTGAAAATAGCTTAAAAAAGTTTCCAAAGGCGCAGCAGAAAAGTAACTTAAGAGTCTTGCATTGTTTTCAAACGTTTTCTATAACTACAGATAAACCCTCAAAGTCATTAGAAACGTTGCCAAACATTTTCAAAGTGTTTTGATTTATTTTAGAAACGACAACAAATGTCTTCGAAACGGTTCAAAAAAGGGATTTTGAAACATTTGTAAACTCAATAAAAGACGTTTTGTATATACATTGAAATCACAATAAATCGTAACAAGAAAAGAATGTATCAGTTTAATATTCTGGGGACTCATTCTCGAAACAATCTTGCGACAAATTCAATGCAATTGTTTACGGACTTACGACCTATACGATCCTTTCGAGAATAAGCCCTCTGTATACAGTTGTACTATGTCAAGCCAAAAGTCCCAATTGCGCCCTCATCATGACGCAAACGCAATTTTTACGAATGCTGACGAAAGCCTCCGAAAAAAAACAGCCAAAGGGAATTTGTGGGACAAATTGGCCCATTTCAGTCTAGAAATATTGACAAGATGCTTGGACGTTTCCAGCTCATTGAAAATGCTTCCTGTGAAGAGGATGCAATTGCAGGATGAGGAGAATTCAAGACTGATCGTCCTCCGCCAGGTGCCGACAGGATCAATACATCATACATTGTATAATTGCAATGTCCTCTTGCTGTACCTGGACATAGCTTTTTCCCTCGCAACTTTCTACATGCGAGTGTCCGTGTCCATGGAAATTAACACGGCCTTGGCGGTGCATGTGCTGAAGCTGATGCAGCTTCTCACGGCCGGCTTCCTGCATTTAGGCATTGTTACCACGTGTCCAGATATCATTAGCTCCATGAACAGCGTCAATTTCATTGAGCAAGACATTCAGCGTAAGTCCGTTAACCCAAAAAAAATCCATGTACATTTTATAGTATGTACAGGGCGGCAAGAAACATTATATACCCCCCTAATCTTTATGAAGCGGGCATGCTACGTTGTAGTAAATGTAAGTTTGTCATGTAGAATTTTATTGCGATTATATGAAAAAAATTTCATCTCGATAGGACCAATATTAGCTAAGTTATGGCGGTTTTTTTTTTAAAAAAGTAAAAATTAAAAATTTTCCACGAAATCGAGTTTTTGCTTTTGCTTTCAGGGACAAAAACTTTATGTTCCCGCAACCTTGCAAAACGGAATAAGAGTTTTTTCTAAGCAAAATTTTATTGTGGACCAGCGAAAAAATACCCATTCAGATCGAACCAGAATTGACCAAGTTATGGCAATTTTCCCGCGCCGAGTTGAAAATCGATTTTGTGGAAAATTTGTAATTTTTAACTTTTTTTGAAAAAACCGCCATAACTTAGCTAATCTTAGTCCTATCGAGATGACATTTTTTGCCTAGAATCGCAATAAAATTCTACATGGTAAACTTACATATACTACACTGTAGCATGCCCGCTTCATAAAGATTAGGGGGGTATATAATGTTTCTCGCCACCCGATATACAGTAACTTCTATTTATATAATAATGAATAGTCAATTCTCTTCATAACGCTTTAGCAAGATGCAGATGCATATAACAGTTATATCGAAAACCGTTATAGGAACTAATGCAATAATCGTTACCAAGAAAAACGTAAGCTTAAGGGGACTGGAAAAAACCGTTATAGTGAGAGATGTAGGCGTGGCCTAAAACCGTTTTAGAAAAAAACGAGAAACCGCGGGGGTTTCAAAATTTGGTAAAAAACCGTTATAATACAGAAATATTTGAGGGCATATTTATAACGTTATAACGCGAAAACCGTTGTAACGAGATGCGCTATTAGAGAGAATTGTACTTCTAGCGGGAAATAATGGAAGGAATTTTCAGAACTATATTCGTTTGCTTTGCTAGTAACGTCTTCTATACAGGTCACGGTTATTTTGTGAAGAGCTGGTGGAGTACAATCGTGAGCATATGCCCGAACGTGGTCGTGGGGTTGCTCTCCGTTCTCCTTCCTGCGTTTCACTTGCTCTGCACAGTCATCTTCCCGAATCACACCATGAATCCCGTTGCCTTTTTCCCGGAATCCATCAGATCTCGGCTAGAGGTGATGCTCGCCTTGGGTCTCATTCAGTACTGGGTTATCACATCGTGCTTCGCTTCCTACATGTTCATAATGTCCGCCGCTTTCGCTTACTTCCTCAGCGTCTCTCAATGGCTCCCACTTCTCCAGTAAGATATGTTTTATCTCCGCACAAACGTCCCCTTGTCAGATTCAATTTATTCAAAACATGCTCAGAAGATGTATATACAGTCGACTCTCACTATAACAGCACCATATCTGAACATGAAATTGTGCTGTTATAGTGAGATGTTGTTATAGAAAACTTAGCAAAAAATGCTAATATTGATTAATTAACAGCAATTTCAGATATATATATCTGTTTACAATAGTAAATAATTTAATAGATGATTTCAATATTTCAATTGCAATATTGCAATTTTCCCAAAATGAAGAATTTTCGTTGAAAAAAGAATTGCGATATTTTATAGTTGAAGTGCTGTTATAGAGAAAAAGTTAATTTTAAAGGGTCATTTGATCTTATTTGAATGCTGTTATAGAAATAAAATCCTGTTATAGTGAGATAAATGTGGTCTAGGGAAGGGAAAACCTTGCTGTTACAGGCAAAGTGTTGTTACAGCAAGTGCTTTTATAGAAGGAGCCGTTTACTTGATAAAGCTCTCGGGGGGATCCCAGACTTCTGTTATAGTGAGAGTGCTTTTATAGAGATGACTGTTACAGTCGACTCTCGCTATAACAGCACCCTATAAAGCATCAAATTTCGCTTGTTATAGCTAAAAACTGTTATAGAGAACAGACAGTTCTATGTTAACAAATGGAGAAAGTTTTTGAGGGGAACATTTTTTGCTGCTGTTATAACGAAAGTACTGTTATACAGGGGACTGTTATAAAGAGAGTCGACTGTATAGTGAGAGTCAACTGTATATACTAACAAAAAGCAATATTCTAACAGAAAATATACCATCACAAACGTTTTAACGATTTGTATATTGCAGCACTAAACCTCAAGCAGAGACTTTGTTGAGCAGCTTCAAGCAAAAGTTCGCCACGTTTACGAACGTGAGCATCCTCACAATATTCTTCAACGGTTTCCTCCTTCCTCTAATCTCTATTATGGTGTTCGTGATGAGCGGCCTGGAGGTGACGTGCCTCTACGTGATGCTCACGTCCTACGAACGTCTTCAACTCCACGTCTTCCTCATCTTCCCTCTCATCGCCGGTGTGGTCATCTTCAACATTTGCATCTCCTTCACCAAACTGGGAGCTGGGCATGATCCGGACACTCTCGACGCGCGTTCTCACTCTTTGGAAGCACTAGATTGAAGTACAGTCTATGAATTCACACGAACGGACGACAACTTTTGGCGCTCACGATGATATAAAGAGCGTCCGAAAGGGATCTGGGTGCGCCACAAAAAATTGGCGGAGGTCCACGACGGCTGGGAAGTGGAAACGCGACACGGAAGACGTTAGATTGACACAAATCGGAGTGGCAGCAATTCCGTTGGACGGAACAAGACCGCGCCATGCGCTCAGTCAGCTTCAAGAGCGCTTCATCCGAAAAGCGCTGAGGGGTTTGCGGCCCTTCGGCGTTCGAATTCTCACCGTGTACTGCACACTCAAGACGCCACACAGGATGATAGAGCAGATTCTAGCGTGTCTAGTACTCCTCCTAGAAATTTAAACTGAGGAAAACGTTTTGGACACGTCAAAGAAACGTCTTGCTAGGCCCATGCTATATTCTTCTTTATGCTGCAGTGTGGCTGAAGTGTTTTTTTTATAAACACAATGTTTAATATTAAGTTAGAGTGTCAGTAACAATTTAATGTGACCGTTCACATGTAAATTAATAATAATAATAATTAACTATTTTATAAAATACTCACAAATATTATTATACGCGTATCTTTAATATGCAACCTTCTCAAGGTCATTTACATTTGATTAAATACGCAAGTGACAATTTTATTTCTTGATTTATTGGAGGTGGTGAATTATTATAAACTACCAAAGCTGAATTTATTTGAAAGTATGAAAACCGGCTACATGTACATATAACTGTCTCGTGAATGCAACTCGCTTCATGCAAGAAAGTATGTACATGTATTATATATTATACGTATTCCTTCTATAAGAACTTTTGAATGGAGTGAATGTTTCTAACAAAGCCAGTACTGGCCAGTAGCGTGAATATTGATGGCAATACAGTGGACTCTCGCTATAACAACCCTGAAGGGAAGTGCCAAAATAGTTTTTATCCGAAAAAGTTGTTATATAGAACATTTAATATGTACACCACATGTACGATGGGCTGAAAAATATTGTTGTATTAGAGAAAAAGTTGTTATAAGGAGAGTTGTTATAGAGAGAATCCACTGTAGAATCTGAAAATTACGGCCTCATTGCACAATTATTAATAAAAAAACAAGTGTCATTTTTAGTCTTCGTAGCATGCATGACTTCCCTTGGTTGATTCGCTACCGAACTGCACTCCGTAATTGCAGTTTTTTAATTAGGGTGAAGCTTGTAATTGTGGCCACCCACCCACCAATTTACTCATGAACTACGCGTAATGAAAGAAAAGGATGTAAAATTAAGAAGACTAGTATACCTGACCATATTAATTAATTGTGGCCGGCAAATTCATTAAATTGTAAATATTGTAAAATCAAAAAATGTATTATTGAATCCAATTTTTTTAGAGGGCATTCAAGTATTACGTTAACTGGTATCATTTCATTTTTTCCCTTGGGTTTGTGGTATTATTCAACCGGACTGTCAGGATAACCCTACATATATAAAGTCTATGTTATTACATGGATTACAATATTAACATTTTTTTCGTAACTATAAATGTTTACCACAATTGAAGATGGGCGTAGTCACAATTACCTGCAAATGGCCGCATTTGTGAAATGTATGTTTTTTTAAATCATAATATGAAATCGGTGAGGAGAAATTTAATAAATATTTTTTGGTTATCCTTTACAATGCTACGTGTCAGGATCCATTTTTCAAAATTCCTTACCACAGCGGACGAAAAAAAAGAAAAAAACGTCGTAAAAAAGTGACCACTATACAGTGGAGTCTCTTTATAACAAGTCTGTATATAACAGCATTTCTAAATACAGTAACGTCTCTTTATAACAACACTGAAGGGAAGAATAAAAATATTGTTGCTGGGAAATGTTGTTATATAGAACATAAAATATGCAGTTTCCATGTAGGATGGTGGAAAAAATAATGTTGCTGTATAGACCGGTTGTTATATACAGACTTGTTATAAAGAGACTCCACTGCATATTTTCTGTTCTGTATATAACAACATCTATATAACATTTCTCAGTAACAATAGTTTTACTCTTCCCTTCAGTGTTGTTATAAAGAGGCTTTATTGTATTAAGCGTTACCCAAAAGCCTAGGGAAAATAAGTACCTATACCTATATGTACATATCAACTATCATAGGCAACATTTCGTATAAATTGAATGTACATTTTTTGTTGGTTTGCTTCACCCATGGGGAATTCCATAATAAGCACTTCATACCTAATAATAATTCATTGATGTTCTCTGCGTCACGCGCTGTGTACATCCACCAAATGTTAGAACAAGTGAGCACAAGTAACTGAGAGGTAAGCAATACAATTCGTGCCATGTATTTACTTAATTCGATTCAATTTTAGTATTTACAGTTAGGGAACCGCGCGAACGCAAGTTCCCCGCTACCAAAAATCATGCACTCGAGTTATCCACGTTTGGGATAATCGCAGGTGTCATCCCCACACGTAGTGCAATGGTGAGGACTCATCCTGGGAGAGCGGCCTATATGATCACCGTATACTCCTGTGCCAGGTAAGTGCCTTTCCCCACTCTCCTCGCCCACATTAAGCACCGCCTTCCCCGCCCTCGCGAACGGCTCCCCGCCTTTGCACACATATTCCAAGCCTCTGACAATAGAATTCATACATTTTTCTGCAAGCATCCTGTACATCTTGGCCTGGCCTTCATGTCCATGTTAAGTATTTGTA
Organism: Disparrhopalites patrizii; assembly: GCA_034698585.1. NCBI lineage: Eukaryota > Metazoa > Arthropoda > Collembola > Symphypleona > Sminthuridae > Disparrhopalites > Disparrhopalites patrizii. Next base: position 6,803 of record JAQGBT010003960.1, on the reverse strand, counting down.
AATACAACCTTAATTTTGAGCTGGATTTCAGTTTTGTCACAGTTTTTCGTATGTACATACGTGTAAATAAGTATAGCGAATGCTCAATGGCTTTACATTGCATTGTGACATTTGATTCTGCCCAAGCGTTGAGTACTGGAATTATTATATGAAAGTTATTTTATGGTATTAACACAGGAACATGCTGAGGCTAAAGGGCTAACGACGCTTTAGGCGAAAAGGCAAGATAACTTCCTTCTTGTCACTGATTTCCCTCCATGTGTCTCGTGCGTATTGTCCAAAGTGAAAGGAGAAAGTTGAAATGAGTAAATCCGTACGTGAATAGAACAGTTGGGTTACGCTTAATATTTTAGCTACTTTTTTCCAACGTTTTTTTTTCTTTTTATTTCCTCCACTGTGGTTTCAGTTAGAAATTTTCAAGAAAGGATTCTAATATGTAACAAGTTATGCTTTAACCAAAAAAATATGTATTCAATTTCTTTTCACCGATTTCGGATTATGATTTTTTTTATACATACTACAGTTCATAAATGTGGCCATTTGCAGGTAATTGTGACCACTCCCATCTTCAATTGTGGTAAACATTTATGTATAATTAGTTGTACGGATGAATGTTTAATTCGTGCTGACAATGTGCTACAAGCTACAAAGAATAAAATGACACGTTTGTTTGCGATTTACGATCAATGGTGATACAATGAGTCTTTAAATTTCGGATATTATAGCCATCAATATTCACACTACAGTGGAGTCTCTATATAACAAGTCTCTTTATATCAACATTTCTCTGTATCAACATTATTTTTCCAGCCCTTCGTACATGTAAAGTACATATTCTATGTTCTATATAACAACTTTTTCCTGTGACAATATTTTTCGCCTTTCCCTTCAGAGTTGTTATATAGAGACTCCACTGTAACTGGCGTTGTTAGGAAACTTTACTCCCTTCGAAAGCTCACAGAAGGAGTAAGTCGAATACATTTTTACATACAAAGTGAGTTGCATATTTCATTCATGCGATAGTTGGCATTTTAAAGAAAATAAATTATTGCCTTGCTCCCTTAAAACTTTGCCAAATGGACTGGTACAACTTTGGAACTGAATTCTTCATGTACATATACTACTTACAATTATTATAGTACTTGTATAATACAATGTCTTTGAATGCTACATGGCTTTAATCAAATCAGATTGCATCTGGTTTACATAGGTAATATTTGGAGTAAAGCCCTACAGTGGAAAGACAGTATTATGTGGATACGCAGAGGATTAGTCTTCAACAGACCTTTCGTTTTACGTGCAAAGACCAGAATATTCCACTGTCTCTTACCTTTCCTGGTCTTTTTTATGTTTATGCGATGTCCCGAAATCAATTTATCCCTTTTTGTGCCATTTGTGCGGCAAGTCTTTGCAAAAGTCCAAAAAGGGATAGCTGAATCCTTACAAGGAAATTATTGGGAATTGGACAACAACTCCACGGAACATTTCGTTCCCAAGTATAACCAACACGTCTGCGATTCGCCCGGAGATATTCGAACGCCTTTGGCAGGTAATGTGTCCGCAGTTGCCGCAGTATATTGTTGATGGAAATATCACAAGGCATCATTTAACAAGGTTTGCCATTTGTATGCAGGACAGACATTATTGTTTGCTGTCGTTCCAAAGTTATGACGCAATGAAATAACTAAATTTAACAATGAAAAAATGCAATAACCATAAAATAATATGTCGAGGGTGAAAGTAATTTAATTAGCTCCGTGCAGGTTCCATGCATAAATTGATCAAATCCACACCTAAGCCATTTAAAAAATTTTCGTTAAATGAATTTTGCAAGCACAAACCAATTATATGCATTTCTGTACTGATCTTTTATTTTTATTCAACACCTTTTCAAATGAATCCGTAATTCGCATGTAAGTAATCCGCTGCTAAATTAGCGGAGTTTAAACGAATTTAAAAACAGTAATAACAGATAACAGCCAACATTTTTGTAATTAATAAATTTTGCCTATATTAAAATTGTAAATATTGATTTTGTTACCTACATTGGCATATATTTGTACATACGCCCGAATACACACAGCTTTAAATATTTGAATTGTTGAATATGAGAAGAATACTTTAGATATTAAGACCACGTGGAGATGATCAAATTATGCCTTCACTCTTGATATGCACACTGTAACGGCCAAATACTGGAAGAATAAAAAATTAACATGCAGGTTCTACCTCTTAATTATTCAGATATACTGAGGAATCATTCGCCTGGTCCAAGAGAGATTTGCCGTTGCAATGGAACACAAATGTTTGTAAGTTTTGGAAACAGCAGGTTGTACTACAAAAGCAAGAAGCATACATAACTTTTTCCTCATTTAAATTTGTTGTCAACCACATAGGACTAATAGCTATGAAAGGGAAAGCGGTTATTTCCAGTTACAGTCGACTCTCACTATAACAGCACCATATCTGAGCATGAAATTGTGCTGTTATAGTGAGATGCTGTTATAGAAAACTTAGCAAAAAAATAATAATATTGATTGATTAACAGCAATTTCAGATATAGTATGGATAATTTAATAGATGATTTCAATATTTACGCAATTTTCCCAAAATGAGGAATTTTTGTTGGAAAAAGAATAAAATCGAGATATTTTATAGTTGAAGTGCTGTTATAGAAAAAAAGTTAAATTTAAAGGGGTATTTGATCTTATTTGAATGCTGTTATAGAAAGAAAATGCTGTTATAGTGAGAGAAATGTGGTCTACCTATATGGAAGGTAAAACACTGCTGTTATAGGCAAAGTGCTGTTATAGCAAGTGTTTTTTTTATAGAAGGAGCCGTTTACTTAATAAAGCTCTCGGGGAGGATCCCAGACTACAGTTATAGTGAGAGTGCTTTTATAGAGAGGACTGTTATAGTGAGAGTCGACATATACAATTCTAAAAATTATATTTGACCTAGATTTCCTCCTCGGAAATTTGTTGGTATAGCGGAGCCGAATTGTTTCGACCTCAATTAATCTCAATTTTCATTTTGCTCCATTTTTTATTTCGAATATGGGTTGATAATTCCCCTGGAAATATATTTAGTTTACGATTGTGAATAATCAGGATGTGACAACGGCAAGCGGGGATTACTCACAAAGCACCTGCAGCATTGAGGCAACCCTTCGTGGACGAAACCAAAGTGTGATTTCCTTCTCACTATTTCTGGCTAAAGATATGGAAATGAGTTTAGCCCAGCTCCTGGAAGGCGTGAAGATGAACCTTGATCTCTTGCCTCAAATCTATCCAGAATGGTTGATGCGCGTTTACACGAACGTTGATTTCACCCCACCGGTGTGTTCTTTGGTTTGTTCCAGCGAGGACATATTTTTTTGTGATGTCAAACACTTGCCAGGAATAGGTGCGCCAATATGTATAACTTTTCTCTCCAGCATTACATCCTATGCTAGAACATTCTGGAGTTTTTGTGCGCCTTTCGGTTGTTGTAATGACGAGTTGTTCGATTTGAGGCAGAGGAAGCTACAATGGCCAGCATTTTGCCGACGACCTGGAGGGATCTTACAATTGGCGATCCGAGCGTGGGGAAATTCCTTGTCCGGGACTTGGACAGCGTCATCAGTCAGCGGGAGAAAGACGCTGTGGACGAGTGGCTGGAGTCCGGATATCCCTTTCATGGGATGAGAGATCATCCAACCCATGACTCTGAAATGATGGTTGGAATGTGGGGAGCCGACAATGAAAAAGTTTGCTGGAACACGGCAAAGGATTTGCAACGGAGGATTTTGGCGGTTAATGATTTGGTATATTCAAAGATAAATTGTGTTCACAAAGCTAGAGGTTAATTACCTGTGCGAATATAATCTTTGATTAATTTAATAGACAACAAGTTTGGATCCCGAGATGCCGGATGATACGGATGTTCTCGGAATGATTATTTACAATTCACACAAAGAGAAATTTCTGACTCATGACAGCTTTTACTGTGAAAAGTATACAAATAGCATTCCGTTCCCCACACAGCGCTTTGCTCTCATGAACTTCGTTGGGGCCAGCTTCTTAGATCCACTGCCAATAGCAGAGCTGGAGTGTCCTTGGGCCTGTAGGCCTTCTTACGGAAAAAACTGGACAATGTGCTAGTATGTTTTACACCCTAACATAATACGGTGGACACTCTATAACAACCTACACGGGAATGGAACAAATGGTTGTTACAGTGGAGTCTCTCTGTAACAAGTCTCTTTATAACAACATTTCTGTATAACAATATTATTTTTTCCCTTCGTACATGTAAGGTGCGTGTTTAATGTTCAATATAACGTTTCCCTGTAACAATATTTTTTCCTCTTCGCTTCAGTGTTGTTATAGAGAGACTCCACTGTATACGGAAAATATGTACACGATGGGCTGAAAACTGAAGTTGTTAAAGCGAAAAAGTTGTTATAGAGAGCGTCCATTTTAAATTATGGAACTGCCACATTGTAGAATTATTACAATTTGTAAATCGCAGACGAAAGTGTCGTTTCATTTTTATAGCCAGCGTCTCTTTCCGTTGGTTGCGTCTCAACTGCTTTTCCGCCAGCTTATTAGGCTAACTTTTCGGTGAAATCCAAAGTGTATTTTTTTGTAGGAATATTGTGTTAATGCAGCAATGCCTGGAAATACATAACAAGCACAATTTGAAGTCATTCATTGATGTTCTCTGCGTTTTTTAAGTGCATCCACATTACGCTCGTTTTTCAGAATTAATTTCAGAATTAAATTTGAATTTTCACCAATTGCTTTTCAAAGCGTTGTATTTGCAGAAAAAAAACTTAAAAAAATACAAAAAAACTGGTTTCCAACCATCCAGCTATATGAATCAATTTTGTTAAAAATTTACCATCATTAATTAATCAAGGTTTATTGGTAGATCCCAACGGATTTTCAATTACTGGCTATTGCATTTAAGCAGGAGGAAATATGAACAAAATTTGTTGATTTTTGCTTTACACTTACTCTGAATATATTCAGAGAATGTAACTATAGTTACAAGTTACAACTGGATTAAATCATTAGACGTTTGTGCTTGAAGTTGAATGTGTTGTGAGTGCGTGAGGTCGAAGTTATTGTGAAGATTTTTTCAACTTTTTAGACGGGGAGGTTGTGGGGCGAATTTCACAACAATCTAAAGAACGATGCAATGTAAATTTAACATTTAATGTAAATTTTCAGTAAATATCATACATTATTCAACTTAATTTAAAATACAATACAAGATGTTAATAATAATGCTAATAATGTCGATGGTTTATTTATTCAACCGCATCTTGGCCTAAGCCCTTACAGCTTTGTGTATAATTTGTCATTACAATTCATGTTCAATATTTAAGTATTTACCGTTTGGATCAATGGTTTGGGAAAAAATTATAATTTTATAGATTATTTTGTGAATTATTAAACTATAATGGATTAGTGCAAGTTTACAAAATTAATGAAATATTGTACGAGCACATCATACTAAAAACGGAGGTCTCTTGCATTACGGGTGGCCCATTATTAATTGTCCACCATGAACACAAACTCACTATCTATTATAGTTCCTCTTATGAGACACTACATACACACTACAAACATTCAAATTCTAGTAAGGTACATATTCGATATGCCATTATGCCATATACATAACATTTTGAAGCAGCAATATTCTTTGCCCTTCCCTTCAATGTTGTTATAGACTGTATGTTCTTCATAAATGAAACCACGAAAATCTAGGCTTTTATTTCCATTTGAGCCACGTTTTTTCAAGCGTTATCTGCTATCTCACTTCCAACAATACTTGTTTTTTGGAATTACATATTGTCCATTTCCATCACTCGAGGCAATGCTGGCTTGAGGTCAGCTAGCGGAATTTCTGTCGTTATGAATAGCACCCATGCTGTGCAACATTTACAATGGAGACTCAATAACAAGTCTCTTTATAACAACATTTCTAAGTAACAACTTCATATTATCCGCTCTTCATGCACATATTTTATGTTCTATATATAACAGCATTTCCCAGTAACATTTATTGCCCTTCCCTCAAATGTTGTTTTAGAGAGACTCCACTCCAATCCCCTAGCACATTGTCCAGTTTTTCCTGTAAGGAGGCCTACAGGCCCAAGGACACTTTGCTTTTGCTATTGTCAAGGGATGTACGAAACTGGCCCCGACGAAGTTCATTATAGCAAAGCGCTGTGTTGGGAACGGAATGATATTTTAGTTCACTTACTTTTCACAGTAAAAACTGTCATGAGTCAGAAATTTCTCTTTCTGTGATTGGTAAATAATCAATCCCAGCACATTTAATTTATCCGTACAATTAACACAACTTTTTTTGAATATCCCAAATCCCAAAACAAGCATAATGAATGAGCCATCAGAAATTCCCGTTGAAAATCCCTTGCCGTTTTCCAGCACATTTTCGCATTGTGATGTTCTCTGAGCCACACATTTATGTATTACTGTGTACATCCAACAAATTGTGTTGCAACAAGTGAACAGAAATAATTACCTTGTACAATGGAGTCTCTCCATAACAAGTCTCTTTATAACAACATTTCTCTGTAGCAACATTATTTTACCAGCCCTTCGAACACATGTAAGATGCATGTTGAATGTTCTATATAGCAACATTTCCCTCATCCCTGCAGAGTTGTTTCTCCACTGCATTAATGAGAATCAATTTTAGTTTTTATATTAGGGGAACCGCGCGAACGCAAGTTCCCCGCTACCAAAAATCATGCACTCGAGTTATCCACGTTTGGGATAATCGCAGGT
>JAQGBT010003959.1:0-17928 GCA_034698585.1 Disparrhopalites patrizii | reverse complement strand
AGTACTGACTTTGCAGCTTTCCAATGCTTTTCTCCACATATTTAATTTATTTTATAATTATAATGTTTATAATTTATTTTTATATATAATGAAAAACAAATATGACACAATTTATAGGGAGCGAAAATGAAAAAACGCAGAGTTTGGGAGATTCTGAAGTCCAGCCAAGATCAAATTCCGACATGACTGACAGCAAGGAAAATCAGAAAATCCAAAAATCCGGCACGCACGATCACGACAAACCAGGTGAGTTTATTTCTAATTTAGGCACTGAGATTTAAAAGCAACATAAATGTTTTAAATGCAGTAGGACTTCTCTCAATTAATGAATAAAATTTTTATAATATCCACCACAATTTTTTAATTTCAAGAGCCACGCTGTGGGAATAGAAAAACCACTCGAAGGCAACGGACAACAACCAGAGCGACAACAAAGAAAACGACACGGACTACAACAGCAACGACAACATCAACCACAACGCCGAAGCCCTCACCAACGACACGACCAACGACACAATCAACAACGACCACACAATCTTCAAGGACGCAGCCCACAGAAACGACAGGATCGCCCACACCGACCCAGGCTACAACGACTGATTCCGCTACAACGGCGGGATGTTCAACAATCCAACCGGTGCATGACGGTGCACCAACAACAGAGCAGCCGGAATCGCCTCATCAAGATGGAACGCCGCCTAGTGAAGAAACGACGCATCGCGAAGAAGCGACAAATCGCCCTGAAACTACGCATGAGCCAGAGACCACGCATCGCCCAGAAACCACACATCGACCGGAACATACGACGTCAGGTCCCCATAATGATGGAACGGACTGCAATAATGGCTGCAATAACTGCAATAACGGCTGCAATAACTGCAATAACGGCTGCAATAACTGCAATAATGGATGCAACAATTGCAACAATGGATGCAACCACGGCTGTAACAATTGCGGCGCCTCCCAGAATGGAGGCAACTCGGGGAATATTGTTCACATCGACATCAACGTAGACGAAGAGAAGAGGTCCGATCGTAAGCCTTAAGAAAGGGTGAACCCTTCACGTTTTGAAATGTATTTGATGCCAATGGAGGAGTCGGTATAATAAATAATCTGAGAAACACATATGTATGTAAATAAATAATTCATTGAATTAGTGAGCCAAATATATTCATTCTTTCATTCGTTGAAATTATACTCATTATTAATTAATACGTATGTAGATGTTAATGAATACTGCATGGCAAATTTCAATTAAACACCAAGCTTGTCAATTCGGCGGGAAAGCAAAAACCTGTTTTATTTGCGGAATTTTTTGGCAATTATTGGGCGCTTAGAAAATTCAAGGACCTTATAATAAAGTCAGAAATTACGCTATTACATTTTTCGGCACTGTAAAAAGTAATTGATAAAAAGTATTTTCAGTACAGCCATATACAGTGGACTCTCTCTATAACAACTCTCCTTATAACAACTTTTTCCCTATAACAACTTTATTTTTCAGCCCTTCGTATATGTAGTGTACATATTAAATGTTCCATATAACAATTTTTCCATATAACAACCACTTTTGCGGTTCCCTTCAGGGTTGTTATAGCGAGAGTCCACTGTAAAGGCCTACATTCTGTATTTTTGAAAAACTTTATTTCAAACTGAATCGTGGTTGCTGATTATCCATTGGGGCCTTAATTGTGGTCACAAATCATATTTAATTTGAATCATAACCTTAAAGTTTCGTTTTCCTGATTTTCCTGATCTTGTTTTGAGAAAATTATGCTGTTGTTCAATTTCCTTTCCTAGAAATAGGGCCATAATACATATCGTTTTCCTTTAACGAAATTTATAAATTTAAAAATAAATAGATATTTAATTTAGTATTTGAACAACCTGTTTTTAATGGGTATATAGTATATACTGCATCAATAGAAGTTTGAAAAAAATCGAATCTAAAAATGTACGTCACTGAAATTTTTGTGTCAAAAAACTTTCTTTTGGTGGTCTAATAAGTGTGTAAAAATTAAATATAGAAAATGACATGTGTTGAAAACTGCTCAATAACCAATCATATAATTAATTACACAAATATCCTACATATTTTTCCCGGAATTTATTGGCGTAGTCAAAAATTTATTATTGCATTATATTGTACAAATATTGAGGCTTTAAAAGCTTGAAAAAATATTTACAACAAAGTTTTAAAAATTTTGACAGTTAAAAAGTTTTGACGGGTAGAATAAAGCACCTTTCCACAAACCTGCTCGTCCCATCTGCTGAAATTTTCTGTTTCCATCCCAAGAAATGCAGTCAGCTACCACAAATTTTGCTCCTCGTGCTTGAATTATGGTCCTATTGTCCCGTGGAGCGTTATTAATTAAAGGAATAATCCCCCAGAAAGTGTAGAACAAAGTGTTAAAATTTATGTTGTTTATGTTATTTTTCTAAAAATGAATTACTCATAAATTATCTCATGACATCTGCATTGTTTTCAGGTTCGCGTGTCGTATCGTATTTCGTCGAACCAAAATTACAACACTTTCTGACGCATTCCGTACCAATAAATGCCACCATTTCTCCCTTTATTTTTTTCAGTATCGAAAAATATTCCGAACTTGTGGAGCAAAATGAATGCCCTTGTAATCACCTTGTCCCTTCTCTTGGTCTGCGCCACGGCCTTTCCAAGGGAAAGGTCAGAAGACCAAGAATTAAGACACCACGAGGAAGGCCGTAAGATATTTGGAATTTTTAAATTTAAAAAACAAATTTCCCTTCATAAAAACAATTTCCAAGCTGATTCAAATTCTTGTGCAAAAACGTGAAATTCTATACACAATAAAATTGATACATTAGACGATGGCGACGACAGCTTCGAGTCCGATGAGACTCAGAGCGATCCTGTCGGTTGTCATCACGACGAATCGGATAAAAACCACGATCAAGGTAACTCCGGCAATTGCAATTGCAACCACGGCAATTCGGGATGCGGTTGCGGTTGTAACAATGGATGCAATAGCAACTGTAATAATTGCGCCAACAACAATGGAGGGAATAGTGGCAATGTTGTCAATATTGAGATCAACTTGAATGGGGAGAAGAAAGGGGATAAACGAACAGAAAAACCCGCGAACTCCGCGACGGAGCCGACATCTCCGCCAGAAGAAACCACAACGACAGCAGGACGTAGCACCACCTACAATCCGACAGACCATACCGATGCAACAGAAGCCACATCGGATGATCCAATGCATTCTGCTGGTGACCCCGAAGGTACCACATCGGACAAGCCTATTTTCCACTTTCTTGAACCTGAAGAAACCACATGGGGAGATTATTTCGGCGAAATAAATTCAACATCATAAATTCTATCCACGCGCCTTCATTTCACCTGTATAAATCTATCTGTATTAATCTACATACTGTATTAACATACTGTATTAATATGCAGTAACAAAATTGAGAAATTCGCTGCAAATACGAATAAAGTTTTCTGTTGGCTATCCGGATTAAACATGTTTTTGTATGATATTCTCAATTCAAGATGCATTTATATTTATAAGCGCCATCTACACAATGTACACAAGCATTTGCACAACCAGCACCGCCAGTACGTGAAACAACAGTGTAAAAAAAAATTAAAAAACGTCCAATTGTACTTCGCGCCGAAAAACGGCCATAACTTGGTCATTTTTACTTTCGGCCTGGATCCAACTTTGTTGACTGGCACTGGAATTGCATTTGTAACATATTTTACGTAGTTTGAATATATTTTTATTATATGTATTTTTGCACTAGGTCGTTGCCAAGTTTGACGATCTAATGAATTCTGGTTTCTTATTATCAGGATTCTCGTCATAAATTTTAGTGTAAAGAAAATTTCTCACTTATAGATATTATAGCAAGCAAATGATGTCCTTCAACATTTGGAGGCTGCTTTGTTTCTATACGAATAGTACTAAGGCACTGAGGGATTGCTCTGACCTCTGTGGTTGGGGGTATAAAAGTGGTCAAAAGTTAACTTTAGGGAGGAATTCTAAATATTCTGTATTTTTATTTCAATTAATTTCGATTTGGTGCAGTCAAAAATTGCAATTTTCCTTTGAATTTATGAACTTGTTGGCGAATTCATAATTATAGAAAAATGTATTGTTTTTCACGTGATTATTTAAATTTGCTTCTAGAGTTGCCTTCAAATGACATGACGAAACTAAATTTTTATCGCCAATTAGTGAATTGGGATTTAATTTGCCCTTGGACCGGACCAATTTTTTCTTGAGTTTGTTAATAAAGGTAAAAATGTTATTTTCCAACGCCGAAAATCAGAAATTTTGATAAATTCGATAAATTTTGTGTACAATATTTATAGTATAGCTTTTTTAAATGGTAACGCATATTTTGGAGTTATTTAATTTGGGCTAAAGTTTTAATTTAATTCAGCATAAAAATGCGGGACGACATTATTTCCTCTCGGCGCGGGCCAGATGGCCTCTGAGCCATCGGCGAAGGAGCTGGGAATATATTTTCAGGGCTGGCGAAGTTTCTGGTGCCACCTAGATAGCTTGCATCCTTGGTGATTCCTATTTTTTTCCTTCCTTTGGCGAAAAATCTGTCACATTGTTAATATGAGTACGTTTCTAAAGCGTCCAAATTTTTAGTGGGAATAAATTCTCATGAACAAGAATACATTTTCATTGTGAATTTGCCATGTGAATACATTTTAATTAAAAATGAACTTCGAATATGCACCCATTTTTAATGGGAACATATATTTAATAGGAATAACTGAAAAAAAGTAAACTATTTCCTCATTTTCTAATAGATATATATAGTATATACAAGTATTTTGAGCTGTCTCTTCTGGGAATTTCTGTCTCATTGGATCCTCAGGCTCAAATTTAATAAAATTTACTCCTTATATGCTTGAATTATTGCCCTATTGTTCCCCGAAGGACGTCATTAATGAATGGATTAATCCCCCAAAACAATTACACTAAAGCATTGATGTTGGGCATACAAGCCATGAATTACTTCTAAACGTCCTCACACCTGCATTGTTCCAACGAACGTCTGGTACGACTTCGTAGAAGAAACAAATTATAACCATGTTGACGCAAACGGTTGCAGATGAAATAAATGTTCACTATCTTCCTTCATTTCCCTCAGTATTGAAATTTTTTCCCAAACTTGTGCCACAGAATGAATGCCTTTGTGATCACCTTGTCCCTTCTCTTGGTCTGCGCCACGGCCTTTCCAAGGGAAAAATCAGAAGACCAAGATCTAAGGCACCACGAGGAAGGACGTAAGACATTTGGAATTTTTTAATTTAAAAAAAATTCCATTAATACAAACCATTTCCAAGCGTATTCAAATTCTTGTACAAAAACGGGCAATGCGATACAATAAAATTTGTTTTGATACATTAGACGATGGCGAGGACAGCTTCGAGTCCGATGAGACTCAGAGCAATCCCGTCGGTTGCCACCACGACGAATCGGCCAATCAACATGATCATGGCAATTCGGGCAATTGCAATTGTAATCATGGCAATTCGGGCAATTGCAATTGCAACCACGGCAATTCGAACAATTGCAATTGTAATCATGGCAATTCGGGCAATTGCAATTGTAATCATGGCAATTCGGGCAATTGCAATTGCAACCACGGCAATTCGGGATGTGGTTGCGGTTGTAACAATGGATGTAATAACAACTGTAATAACGGCCGCAATAATGGCTGCAACAACGGTTGTAACAACAATAATTGTGGGAACAACAATGGAGGTAATAGTGGCAATATCGTCGTGATTGACATCAATTTGAATGGGCGAAAGAAGGAGGATAAACAAACAGAAAAACCCATTCAGCCCGAGACGGAGGAGCCCACGTCTACCACTGAAGCAAGCACTACAATATCAACAACTGAAGCAACAACTGAAGCAACAACTGAAGCAACAACTGAAGCTACAACTGAAGCAACAACTGAAGCAACAACTGAAGCAACGACTACAGGAACGACTGCAGGAACCACAACGGCAGCCCCAGCCCGGATGGATGACTCAGCTGAGCCCAGAAGGCCCATGCAATGACCAACTATATAATAGTACATTAGTCATCCTAAAAATACATTTGCTTTTGAATCAATAAATTTGTTACCGTTGTGGTAATCACATGCATAATCTGGAATCAAATATGTATGCATAAATGTATATTTATACCAAGAGCATATACAAATTTATATATAGGTATTTCCTGTCAAAATTAAACGCGCAACACCATCTGGAATGGAACAAACAACATTAAGAAATGATAAATTCAAGACGGTGGATTCTCTCTATAATCTTTTCCGTCCTTCGCACATGTAAAGTACATGGTATTAAATGTTCCATATAGCAACATTTCCCTGTGACAATACTTTTTTCGTTTCGTTTCAGTGTTGTTATAGAGACGTCATGGCAGGGCCAATTTAATGGTAAAAAAAATTTGCGCTTCGTCCATTAAATTGAACGCGCCCTCTGTTGCCATCAGTTTTCACCCACGAAAATAATTTGCTCTCCACTGAAATTTTCTTCATATTGTCCTGTACGGCTGTTTTCTGACATTTTATTGAATTTCATACATTCATTTTATATTCATTTATATTATATGTAAATATGTTTTATATGTATATATACATGAAATAGAATGAATATTTTCTGTTATATTTATATAATTTAATATACATTTTATTTTTCAGCTTATATTTAAGGCTGTTTTAATGGGACGAGAATGCATCTGATTAGGGCCAAAGATTTGCTTGCGAAACTTGTTTTTTATCATTTTTAACGCATTTTGTTTGCGTTGTAAATTTTTTCACGCTTTGCCCCTTTTTTCCTGAACACCCTGCATTTCCCGCCATTTTGTTTTTGCCTAAAATGACTGCTTTTAAGGGCTTAACATATCTATAGTTCAGCTATACTAAATTATGAAATAAATGATAAATAATAAATACATTATAAATATACTAAGCAAAACCGATTGAAAATTCAAATCCATTGGAGTCTCGTTATAAAAACACTCGTTATACCAGCATCTTCATTATAACATCAAGAAATTCACAGCAGCTCGCATATGAAAAGCACAGTAAAAGTGTTCCCTGTAACAGCATTTTTTTATAACAGCAAAATTTTGGGTTCGTTGGGTGCTATTATAACGAGACTCTACTGCATCCGTATTCAACGTGATTTAATAAAAATTTCACATTCACTGTGGTACATACAATGTAATATGTAATCTCGCTCCAACAAGTTTCTTGTATACAACAATATTTTCCCTCTGATAAATATTCAGAATTTCTCCGCAGCATTTATACATTTTGCATTTGTTGCATACAATATGTTATAACAATATTTGCACAAAATCATTGTCTTATTGATAGGATCATTTCACCCATTATAATGGTATGAACGTATTAGAAGCTCCCTGTTAGAAATCATTTGGCGAAGGGTTAAAAGGCAAATCAGTGAATCTACACAGCTACATCTACATATGTACATACATATGTGTGTACAGTGGAGTCTCTATATAACAACTCTGAAGGGAAGGGCAAAAAATATTGTTACAGGGAAATGTTGTTATATATAGAATATAGAACATTAAATATGCACCTTACATGTACGACGGACTGGAAAAATAATGTTGTTACAGAGAAATGTTGTTATAAAGAGACTTGTTATAGAGAAACTCCTTTGTATATATATGATTGTCAAAAATAATGTTTATTAGTATTTTAAGCAACTTGGTTCATACAATATCTGCTCTAATACAAAGGAAAAAGCTCAAAAAATGTCAATAATTAGTCCGACCCTATTGCTGGGGCATGCTCATGATAAGCGCTATTGATGTTGAAAATAAAAATATGCTCCCTAATTATTGTGTAAATTTCTGACGCGAGGAAATTTACGCTGTATAAGAATACATTCCACAGACATTTGCTTTATAATTGTCACACGAGTCATATTATTATGCAAACACGGACAAATTAGTCATTCACTCCATATACGAAACGTAATTTATTGCATAATTCCCTTGCAAAGGCATTCAATAGGAGTTACAACGCATGCCTGTATGTGAGTATGCGCCTATACAATTGTTCTGTATATATACATAATAATTATAATTATAAACATACAACAGATGTTTCCTAAAAAGGCGTTTCAGAGAAATATTTTGTCCAGGATTTTAATGGGATGTGTGATAATAGAAAATGTAATGTCCCAAAATAAATTTTGTAACATTGTCATGACACGGAAGGAACGTCATTGGAAGCGTAGATTCGTTCCTGTAAATTTCTGCCACTTGTGCCTTGTTATTATAACTGAAGTCCTTCAAAACCAGGTTTAATCCCAAATATATTTCAACTTTGGTGTGTCATTGAGGAAATAAGAAGGTGGAGATAATAAGGCGTTTCTTGTGGATGCTTTACCCACATATGTGCCCGCCAAAATGGGTTCTGCCAGCTTTTCGGCGAAATGCAGCCGCATCATTGGCGTCATTAACATAGTGAGATTAATATTTTTCTCCCAACTACGTACAGTTAATACAACAATGTGTTGTTTTAAATTAATTACAAAAATGTCTATTTATCCCTTGTGTTGTTTTTGGACAGATAATGAGCTTGGCTGTTACTGGAATCTCCATTTGGAAGCTTCTTGTCCAAGCGGAAACTTCAGGTGGAAATTATTTTCATAAATTAGAATGTCTTTTTATACGTGGACATTTCTTGTACATAGCTGTAATTTTGTAAAATTTTACGAATTGAAATTTCTTAGCTAAATTTCAAAATGTACAATTTCCAGATAAACAAACTAATAGAGCTATAAAGGAGGCATCGATGCTTCAATTATTCTCTTTTCTCGTCCTATCTGTGTCCGTCGTGAATGTGGCAGCTCAAATCTTTTTGCTTGTCGGCTCCATTAAGGTACAAATTTTTAAATTTATTACATAAAGCATACATACATATAACATAGACTGGTGCATAGCAAATGGATAGATTTCTGCTATAGATTGGAAAACGAGCGATTAGAGGAATTATGAAATGAAAAAATGCAATTAAATGCAATAAATGAATAAATAAAGAACAAGATCCAGGAGAAAATTATGTAAAATACGATAAAATGATTTTTACGCTTTGAAGCAAAGCTATTTCTCTCACTCAATGATAATTAATAATTACGTGTCACTTTAAATCCTTTAAATTTCCTAAACTTTCTGAGTATATAAAGACTCAAATATGTTTATGCAATTATTCCCAATTCTATTTCAAGTAACAAAAACGATAAAGAGTGATACAGTGGAGCCTCTCTGTAACAAGTCTCTTTATAAAAACATTTCTCTATAACAACATTATTTTTTCCGCCCTTCGTACATATAAGAAATGTACATACATATTTTATAGTCTATTTAACAACTTTTCCCTGCAACAATATTTTTCCCCATTCCCTTGTGTTGTTATGGAGAGGCTCCGCACTAGTTTTTCATAATTTTTTGGTACTACAAATTTTTTAATAGAATACTTCTTCCCTGTCCCGCTGTCATAAGTATTTTCTAAAATTTAGTGATCAATAAATAAAGCCTTTTAATTATATGACAATTCGATTAGTAATTATTTATTAATTAATTAATTAATTGAGACCTATGTCTGGCGCCAAGGAGCCCTGTAAGTGGGTAAAGACGTTGTACAGTGGACTTAACCATAAAGGAAAGGACAAAAATGGTTGTTATCCGGAAAGGTTATACATGGAACATTTAATATGAACACGTCATATACATACGTGTCAAGTTGATATAGCGTAAAAGTAGTTATAAGGAGAGTTGTTATAAAGAGAGTCCACTGTAATGTGGAAGTTTGATTTAGTTTCTGAACAATGAATATTGAAATTTTAGAAAAGGAGGAAATTTGTCACGGCCTGGCTAATCTACACCATCCTCGGTATCATCCAGTCCCTCATCCTTTTCATTGCGGCAATCGAATTCCTGACTCTGAAGAAGAGTCCGTGGGAAATCCTGGCGTACGTCGCCTTCCAGCCGACCTTCGCCATGGTAGTATATTCTCACAGGAAGGAGTTCGGGGGCTACGGAGGGAATCCTCAAGCTTATACTTTATATATCTAGAATTATACATATAGCATATACAAATTATAACATATGTATTACAGTCCATTGTTTCTATACTGGCCACCTATAAATCAGTATATTTTCCCGGTTATAGCAAAACACCGTTATGGAGAACCAAAATTTCTATGTTAACAGTTGGAGAATTTTTTTTAATTTTTGGTGATATTTGCTGACACCGTTACAGAGTGAAAGCATTTGATATTGGATGGCTGTAATAGCGAGAATTTACTATATACAAATTTTTCCCATCAAAAACTTTCTTCATGTTAAGATAGAAATTTCTATTCTGTATAACGCTTTTTCCCTGATATAAATAGGAATATTCGTTGATTTATGAAGAGATTACGACGACGTGATAGAGAAGCTCTGCAGCAATTCCCACGTGGGAATAATTATTTTTTAAATGTTTTTATTATAGGGAAAATTCTAATCATGGCTTTGACCACATGATTTATGCCTGTCCAAAATACTTTCTTGAATAAAGTGTCTGACAAAGCAGGAAAAAAGAGAAATAAATACAAGACCAGGGCAGTTACTACAGGATTCGCTATTACCCAAATAACCAGACACGTTTTATGATGGACGAATTTGTAAATGCAAGCATACATTTTAAGCAGGAACAAATACATACTGAACAAATGCACAAGAATTCTGAACACATTTACAAGCGATCCTCATCACAGAACATCTTTTTTGCCATCACAAAAAAAAAACTTGTTCCTCTTGAAGAGGAGCCAAACAAAAGTGTCTAAAGGATGTTTTTTGTGTGCTTACACAGAATATATTCGTAAGAATGCAAGTGTATTCTCATTGTGCGGTAAAAGAAATGTATTTGGGGGTACAGTATTAAAGGCAATCATAACATAATGGGGGGTAATGAGACGCAAATTCAGCTGGATTCCACTCAATCATTTCTATCTCAAATTTGTGTACGGAGGGTCCAGAATAATTTTTTATTGCCAGGTTGACCTTCACGTCCCCAGCATACGTATTCTTCTGACATCTTACAATAAGAAGGACTTCCTTGCATAACAATTGATGTCTTTCAAGCTTCATAAGACAAAGATTTGTTGATGTTCATGTAGTTGATTGTTTTTTCTCCGTGATTCGTCCGCCCGGACTGGCCGTTGGGGATTATTCGAAGGTGCGTATTATTTTTATTGGTTTATAATAGTACAATTTGTCCCAGAGTGACCAAAAGAAATTAAGATTATTGACGTATTTTTTTTTACCTTTATTCGTTTACAACCTGAAAAAAAATTCTGAAAATCGGTCGATATTGTCATATTAGCAATTATATGAGTGGCGTCAATACTCAACAGTGGAAAGTGCAAAAAGGTTGTATGTACAGTCGACTCTCTCTATAACAGCACCCTATCTAGCACCAGAAAAAGTGCCATTATAACGAACTGCTGGTACACAGGATTAGTTAAAAAATATTAATAATAATTAATTAAAATTATTTGCAGGCTTAACTCTGATAATTTTCCAAATTCTAACAATATTTACATAATTGGGCGTAAATATTTATGTTTTAGTGAGAAAAAAAAACAAAATTGTGCTGGTATAGAGTTCCGGTGCGTCTATAGAGAAAACGTTAATGTTGAAGGGATACCTGATGTTATTCCTTCAACAAATGCTCTTATATAGGAAGAAAGTGCTGTTATAGTGAGAGGAATGTGACCGAGGGAAGAAAATACCCTGCTGTTATAGAGCAACTGCTGTTGTATAGGGAGTGCTCTTATAGAGAGCGCACTTTACATGTTAAAGCTATAGGGGGGATTCAGCACCGCTGTTATCGAGTAAGTGCTCTTATAGGGAGGACCGGTATAGGGAGAGTCGACTGTACTTGTTTTTACGTTTCTACACATTTATTTTTAATGTTCAAATCTAGGTCTTGTGGTTCCTTTGAGGAAATAATTGTGGTCCGTTATTGTGGGGCAGGAAAGAAAATAATTTTATTATGTAATAAAGCTGACTACAGTGGAGTCTCTCTATAACAACACTGAAGGGAAGAGAAAAAATATTGTTACTTGGAAATGTTGTTATATGGAACAATAAATATGTGCTTTACTTGTACGAAGGGCGGAAAACATAATATTGTTATACGCAAATATTGTTATAAAGAGACGTGTTATAGAGAGACTCCACTGTAAACTAAACAATAACAAATGAGAGCAAATGGAAAAATGAAAGCAGGGAATTTCAACATTCCCTGCTTCCAATGCAGAATTAGTCCTTTTCCTGCACATAAATTTTTTTTAGAGTAATTAGTACATATAATGCTGTTTGTAGAAAAACAAGTAAAATTTTAATAGAAATTCTAACACAACTAAATAGTGCTGAGACTGTTATTTATTATTTATTTATTATGTTTTATTTATTCTGTATTAACAAATGCTTTGGGACGTAACTAAAATACGGAATAGCCATTTGATCGATTTGACCTTGTGTATTCTACTCGTGTCGTAGGTCAAGAGCCAGTACAGTTCCATTCTGACCTGCACATGAATCACTTGTCATCATGGCGGACAGTCTAAAATTGAAGAATTTGATACCGGAGAAAGTTCTCTCAGTTGTAGGCAATTCTAGGAAGAACGACAACGGGGAGAAAAACGACGAGGAAAAAAATGATAGTGAAAAAAAGTCTGCTCCGTCAAGGAAGATGTCAGGCGGTTTTCAGGAACAGTTAAAAAGAGGCTGGGGAATTATCTGGAAAATCATTAGCTTCTTCATGTACCCCGGAGATTTCTTCTTTGACTTGTGGGTCGCCCTGGAACATTTCAATTCCGGAAGGACGATTTTCGGTATTTTTACCGCCGTCTTCACCTTCCTCCCTGGAGTGATCACCGCCATTTACAGTGCCATTTCGTGGGTTACAAATTTTTCATTTTTCAATCAAAATTCAATTCAATTCAAAATAAATGTCATCTTCCACACAAAAATTATATTTTAGTTCGTACTTATCCCTATGTTTTTTTTTTAGATTTGCAACCAGTGAGAAAGGAAAGACTGCAGAAAGGCGGGAGAAAGTCATTCGAACCATCTTTGATGCTTTATTGATGTCTCGATTTTACAGGTGAGTCCATTATATTCGAAAAAGCTTTAAGGGGGATTTATGTATTTCTAACCGAGATTTACATAATACATCGTATTTAAAATATGTATGCATTTAAATGCAATTATTCGGATTTTGTATTTAAAATATGTATTTAAATGTAATTATTCGAATTTTGTATTTAAAATATGTATTTAAATGTAATTATTCGAATTTTGTATTTAAAATACGTATTTGAAATGCAATTCTTTGTATTTTGTATTTAAAATACGTATTTGAAATGCAATTCTTTGTATGTATTTTGTATTTAAAATACGTATTTGAAATGCAATTCTTTGTATCTTGTAATTAAAATACATATTTACACACATTACTAACTGCTGATGTATTTTGTGTTCGACTCAAAATGCAATATTGTATTTTGTAATTAAATACGTAGGTGCAGCCAAATGCAATCGTTAATTTGTAATTCAAGCCTTCGAGTGTTTTGTATTTTGTAATTAGCATTTGGAACTAAAGTATTTTGGCCATCTCTGATTTCTAAAGATGACTTTGTCAGAATGGCATTTTTTGTCATGTTTTTGTACTTATTTTGCTTTCAATTATTTTAAAACCACTCGATTCCTTGTGAAGGCGAGTGCGGACTGTTATAATCGACATTCAGCACTGGCGGGCGGGGAGGGCGAATGACCAGGAAAAAATGGAGGAGCTGGAAGAGCAAAAGGAGGCGGAAGAGGAAGAATGTTCAGTTATCGACCTTTTTGATCGCTATCTGGAAGCAGCTCCTCAATTGGTTCTTCAACTCATCTTCGTCATTCAGCAACTGTACCAGCCCGATGGAGAGACCAGCGTGACTGAAGAAGGTATACATATACATACTTAATATTTAAAAAAAATTAAGTGGTGAATTAAATTAAAGTATAAATTAAAAAATTAATCAAATTATTCATAGAAGAGCTTCCAAAGTCATGCACAAACAATCCTTCAGAACACGAGAATATAAGCAAATAATAATTTTTCAATTCCAGTGAAACAATTGTAGTTAGCCTTTGAATTTATGGACTTTCCTGGATCTATAATTAGAAATGTATAGAGATATATATGTATATACATATATGTAAATTTTACATATTCCTTTCTGTAAATTGATTTTGGAGCCGTATTTACATTTGAGCGGCCGGGACATGAGAGATTTCTACCCCATAAGGGAAATTCACCAGATTTGCGTTTGGAATTTCACCCTGCATTTGCTGATAAATGTAAACGTTTGATATTTGTCATTTGTCCCACACTCAAATCCAGAAACGTAGATTAGAGGGATTAGACAATTGTTATGTCCATTATTCTGTAGCTATACATATATATAGTTAATGGTAACGTATTTGCTATATTATGGTTATTTTTAAATATAAATTTAAATGATTTAAATGCGGATAAATTAAATGGAATTCAATGTAATTCAGCATGGAAATGCGGGACATCCTTATTCACACTCGCCGCTGGCTTGGCAGCGTTTGAGCCCTCAGCGCAGGCGCCGGGATTAAACGTTGTTTCCAGAGCTGGAGAATTTTTCAGGACCATCTGGATATTTTGTATCCTTGGTAATTCCCATTTCTTTCCTTTTTCTCATTTGGAAATGCATCTGTCACATTTTTAATAGAAATAAATTTTTAGCAGAGGATAAATTTTTAATGTTTACACATTTTTAAGCGGAATCAATTCTCGCAGTTATGGGATACATTTTCAGTATATGCACAAATTTTGAACGGAAATCAATTTTTATGCGGAACAAATTTTTAGTGTGTACAATTTCTTAAACGGAATAAATTTTTAGTTGGGATACATTTATAGTGTGTACAAATTTTTAACGGGAATGAATGTTTAGTGGAAATACATTTTAATCGTGTACACATTTTTAACCGGAATTAATTTTTAGTGGAAATAAATGTTAAGTGTGTACAAATATTGTAGTGGATTTAATTTTTAGTGGAAATAAATGTTAAGTATGTACAAATATTGTAGTGGAATTAATTTTTAGTTGGGACACAATTTTACGATGTAAATTTTTTTAACGCGAATCAATATTTAGTTGGGATAAATTTTTAGTGTGCACCAATTATTTGAGAATACATTTTCAATGTGCACCAATTATTTGGGAATAAATTTCCAATGATAATACATTCTAAATGGGAACACATTTTAAAAAATATGAACTTGAAATGAAATTTTAAATTTTTTTAACAAATTTTTTAAAATTTTAAATTTTTTTAAAGAATTTTAAAAAATTCTTTATTTTGCGTATGAATTTTCAGCTGCCAGAGTGTGGGCCCTCTCCCTATTTGCCTCAGCCAGTCCGGCCTACCTCTACATTATGCTAGGTCTCTGTCTCTCTCATTGGCTCCTGGCCTGCCTCTACTTCTATTGGCGGAAGCGCCAGCAAGAAAGAGCGGAAGCGACGCCAACCCCCGCAAAACCGGAAACGCCCAAAGACTCCCAACAAGCCCTCACTCCCGAAAAAGAAGAAGAGGACCAACCACCGGGCTGGCTCACTGGAGTGCCCAAATTAATTACCATGACAATATTTGCCTCCTTGCACATCTTCGTCGCCTTCAACCCCTTGGAAGAGACTCCAGGAGTGAACAAAATCTTTTATCCCATCTGTCTCCTGGAGAACGGCGTCCTCATTGCCCTCGGACTGATGTATTACAAGGCCAATCACTGGGCCTCCCTGGCACATTCCACCATCGTCATTCTCACGGCTGTGTCCGTTGGCATATTTTTTGTGGGGATTATTGTCATGCTCATGTATTACGGATGCTGCCAGGCCTGCTCCAAGGTCGGGGGATTCGCCTGCTTGAATCGGTGCTGCTGTTGCTGTGATGGAGGCGATGAGGAGGAGGGCAAAGAGGAGGATGGAGGCGGCTGCAAATTCTGTTGTTTTTGCTAGAGCGTTGTCATCATACTTGACGTCTTTCTCCGATATTAAATTTTGAATAAATTCACAAGTACAAATTTATGCATGGCTAAAAACGGGACAATTCCAGTCCAATTCGCATGTTACATTTTTTGGTAGATTCGCAATGAAAATTTGCACAAAAATGTATAAAAATTCATATAAAATCATTATAATTCATAAAAATTCATAAAAAAAATGCATACAAATTCATAAAAATGTGCCTGTAAACCAGAGTTTTGCAGGTCTGGCAGAAGCTAAAATCAAAATGTTTAAACTTTTTCTGAGAAAACCGTCAACACTTAAAATTAGAATAGCATTTTACGAATTTGAGGAACATTTCAAGACTTTTAAGAAAACTTTACACATTTTCAGAAAAGTTGGAGAGAATTTCAGAGCATTTTAAGAATTTAAAATTTTTAGAAACGTTTTAAGACTTTTAAGAAAATTTTTCAGAAAACGGTAATAGTTTTCGGAATTTTCGGAATTTGAAGTACATTTTAAGAATTATAAAGAACATTTTTTTAATTTTAAGAAAATGTGAAGGAATTAAAAATTTTAAGATAATTCTAAGAAAACGCGAAGGTTTTTAAAATTTTAGACAATTTTAAGGATTTTCAGAACAGTTTAAGAATTTTGAGACAATGCTTAAAATTTTACTGGCGGATTAGTATAATTGTTTCTAGATTCGCATTACATTTAACTCGTTTACTTCCACATTTAACACACAATGTGATCATTTTATTTCCAGGATCCCGGACAACTTTATTTGCTTATAGATACATACATATAGCTATACAAAACATAACAGCGTTATAAAAATAATTTATTAATGACTTTCGGCATAAATTGTGTTTTGTATTCTACGCCAATCCACTTCGACTGAACACATACATTTTAACACAATTCATTTTTGCAAACCATCTCCAATAACCAGTGGCACTCCTGGAACACCATTGGATTTGGTTCTATGTGACTTGGTAATCTGAAACTTATGTGGGTGTCACCACTAGTAAAGCTCAGAATAAAGTTCCAGAATAAATTATGTAACAAAAAGCCTCACATAAGCATTAATGAAACCGAGGACAAAATTAAACTCCATCTTTGATAATGGGCACGGTTGAGCTTTTCCGGGACCACAGAATCCGGAGTATTGCCCCACGAAAATTATGTACGGCGTATATGAAGGCGATGTTCAGCAGCAAGTTTGCTAGTGCCGCAAGGAGAAATTCCAATCTGTAATCATTAACAAATCCCCAACCGGTCCCAATTACTTGGATAAATACCATGATGCTCATGTAAACCAGCCAAATCTGAAGCTTTCGGGGATTCTCCTGCCCAAAAAAAAATCATTTATTAATTACCAATTTTATATGTATATGTGTATAGTCTACAAAATGCATCGAATTTATAATATCATCTCACGATATGCGTGCACATGCAAACACGCTATACATATCCCTATATATTTAGGGACGAAAAGAGACGAAAAATTATAGGAAAGACGAAAAAAGTTATGAAATTAACGAGAAAGACGGAAAGAGAAACAAAGTGGCGAGCCAAAAATAAAGGAAAAGAAAGGGACAAATAGTAAATACAGAATAAGAACAAGGCAAAAAAAAAAAGAAAGATGTAAAAAATAAATAAAGTAATAAAGGATATAAATAAAGTAATAAATAAAGGAGACAAAAAATGAATCAAGAAAAAAAGGAGACAAAAAATGAATCAAGAAAAAAAGGAGACAAAAAATGAATCAAGAAAAAAAGGAGACA
>JAQGBT010003958.1:0-17936 GCA_034698585.1 Disparrhopalites patrizii | reverse complement strand
AGAGAAAGAGAGAGAAAGAGAGAGAAAGAGAGAGAAAGGGAGAGAGACAGCGAAAGAGCGAGAGACGAGAGAGAGAAAACAATTATAGGAGAAAGTGACGGTGGGGGAGGAGGAAGAGGGGAAAGTGAAGGGGAAAGGCTGAGATCTCCCTTCCATGTTTTTTCAACAGTCGAAATGAGTCACGTATGTAAAGTTAGTACCTTCGTAGAAAGTGCCGGGAAAGAGCAAGTTATAATAAATGCGCGGTTTTTAATTTACTTAATGAAGCTGAGCTATAATTTATCTTGAAATCGATGCTTGACTGTGATAAACCGTTCGATAACTCTTTCCCTACGCCTTTCTCCGCCTCCTCCTTCTTCTTCCCCCCAACGATTTTCTTCCACTTTCTCCCTCTTCCTCCTCCTCATCCTCCTCCTCTTTCTTCCTCTTCTCCTTCTCATGTTGTTCCGTTTGGTCCTTTTTTCACCCAATAATTCCAGCCGGACCGATTGGGCTCAAATGTCAAACGATATAAATTAAAGGGGAGTAGTACGTACATACGTATACACACAAATACTCCCAGAGAATTCAATCCTTTTCCAATGATCCCAGAAAATAGGAAGGAGAAATGTAAAAAAAGGGGAAAAAACTCTTCCAAGAAAAAAAGAGTAATTTCAACTGGCAGAACTTCCCCCTTTACTAATCACTCCATGGTTTACGTGGGGAAATATTGGATGGAAAATCCACACAAATCTCTTTATGGACACAATGTCTGGTTTTTTTTTCATTTGAACAAAAAAGACCTCCCTTTTTCTGGGAAAGGACATTGTGCCAGTGTATTCCGGGGCGGTTTTTTGGCAGCCAGGGGACGTTTTGTAGCCTGGGGAGACTTGTGGGAACTATTGTGCTCAGGATTTTTTTTAGGAAATGCGATCAAATACTAAATAATAGTAATAATATTTCTTCCATATAAATCTCTAATGCTCTCATTCAAGCTATTTACCCCCAGCATCGGAGTAAAAAGTCTATATGGGAGAGAAGAGGAGGAAGAATACTGAAATAAAAAAAAGGTTTCCTATTCTTCCTCTTTGGGCTTTTTGTTGTGGTGGACCAGAGAAAAGAAGGGAAAAGCCTGAGAAGAAGGACGTTCTTTGGTCCCTTGGGGACTACCAGGGGAAACCGGACTACTGCTAAAGACTGGTCACATAAAAGGAATAATGATTTACTTTGGTGAAAACATTTATATACTATAGAGAAAGTATTTGAGAGAGAGAGAGAGAGGAAGGCTATTCATATTTTTCTTCAACCGTTCCCTCCTGGACATGATCCATGAGCGGAGGACGAAGGGGAGGGGGAAAGAATATCCTCGGAAGAATTGAGTAACAAAACGTCCGTGTGTCGGGACTATGGAGATCTTCGGCCATTGAATACATTTTGAGTAAAAGCTTTGGGACACACACAATTCTTTGTGTGAGCTGGGGAAAGTTACAAAGTGCAGGCGGAGGAAATTATTCATGAATTGTCCACCAAAGAACATAATGGAGTCACAGGGAGAAAAGGAAGGCGATTTGCCTCGTTTAAAAAAAGAAAGTGCTTCGGGAAGGATGTACTCGGAAGCGGCTTTTCTTTCCCATAAACTATTCATATTAGTTGAGAGTGACCAAAGGCTTAAGCGAAGGGCATATCTCAGTTTTTAAAAATGGATTTCAAATTCAACCTCATTGTTGTTCCGGCGGTTACAATCGATGATTGATTATACTTGCTACATTCCACTTCTTATTTTTGTTTTCCTTTACGAGTTTATTTTTTAATTTCCCCCATTTATTATAAGTCCCAAGATTGTTTTCAATTTCTGTGCTTTCCCCGCGTATAGCTGATAGAAATTGAGGCATTATTTATTTCCACACATCTTTGAGAGCACGGATAATTTTTAAAATTATTAATTTTTTATGAAACAATTTTTTATCTATTTTAAAGTGGCATAAGGAAATATTTTATTCCATCTTACACCTCACTATTGTACATACATATACATTGGCTTTAGAAGAAAGAGTACGTTCCCAATTCAAATTCCTGGCACTTCAAAATTCATGGTTCCTGGGACCTCCAAATAGAAAAGAACTAATTTAAAGATAACTAAAATACATTTTGTTCCTACTAATTAACAGGTAAAATCCCATTTTATCATTTCCGTCTCCACGAGGCGTGCTAATTGAATAGACGGGGCAAGGAAGCACACTTGTATGTATGTAGTATGTTCAATTTAAACGGATGGAAAGAGAATGCCCGGAGGGTGACTGAGCATGAACTAGAAAATACAGACTTTCACCCAGAATATGCATCACTGTGGCTGATTGACATCATTGCGACGGAAGCAAAGGGTTCCGCGTATGAGACAGATATGCTACAGAAATATGCAATTTGGACTGCCGTAATAGGATTTCTACAAGTGCTACAAAAGGCTCCTGCTGGTACCATATTCTAGATCCTGAAATGTTATTAGGACGGGCGGAAGTTTAAAATAGGAGCATCTTTCCCGGTGAAATTGTTTCCTCCACAAAATTGCCGCAAACAAAGAGAGGAACCTTCAAAGGTGAACTGTATATGATTCCGCCTGAAAATAGCCACAAAGACTAACCGCATAGTAAATGGCTTTAGCATGCAAAAACCGCCTTGGAAGTGCAAAATATAAAATATTGTGAATAGTAGCCCCAAAGAGAAGGATTTTTGAAGCATTCACATCCTTCCTGATTTAGCTTAACAAATCGTGCGCCGATCTTCTGCCAAACCTCCAGCGCCCTCGAAAAAATGAAATCAAAGGACTTCCACATACATATCCTCGTTCATCCCGTTCCCGAAAAAAAATCACTTAATAATCAGTGTCCAGATGCGCTCCATAAATCTTTTTTGTATAGTGCCACGGTTTTTTTTTTTTTGCTACTCTTTGCAAGTGCTCCTTCTCTCTCGATTTACTTCGCTCTTGTCATTGCTGGTAAAGCCTCCCATTTCCGCCTGGATATAAAATAGTAGCCGAAGTAGTAGCGTGAAAGTTTGCTATCATCCTAGAGTTATTATTATCATCATCTGCCCAGACATAAATTATTCCCTGGTAACACCAGACGGAGAGAAATAGAGAGAAAAAACGGCACCTCAACAGGTAATACTGTTGCTAACGCCATAATATTGCGGGAACTTACAATGGCAAACTGCTGCGACAGATTTTCGTGCTTAGACTTCTGCACAAATCAAAATCAACTTCAAATACAGTTAAGTTAAACTTCAATTGCAAGTTAAGAGCAATTGTGTTCAAGTTACAAGAAGAGTTCGTCCACTTTTACGTGACACATCCGGTATGCATCTATTGTACACAATATACATATGTAATATGTACCATAGCGATATTGTTATCGTTTTTACTACGTTGTTAAGGATTGATGCCATTGTAGTTAACAGTTGGAATAGCTGTTGTGTATTTCAATCCATATTTCATATTTATCAACTATTTTAATGAATAATGGATACGTATATTAATATAGAGTAATGCAATACATACTACCTGTACATGAATTTATATATGTATTATACATTATATATAAAGTAAGTGATATCTTGTAAGAAGCTAGTTGCTAATTGCTGTATGATAAATCTTTAATCGCTCCTTAACATCAGAATTACTCGGACGTGGCTCTGACTAGCTGGAGTTGCTCCGGATAGAACGACCCGTGGGTTTCCTTGTACAGGTTTATTATTATTAATAATAACAATTAGCGGTGAACTCAAAAGTTGAATTTTTCCCAAACTGCTCGTTTCTGTTTTTTGAAATGTAAAAAAATCTCCTAGACTCTATTTGTGGTTTCCCGTAAGCAGTGTGTGTGAGAGTATGTGGGCGATGGAGGCAAAATAAAATTTGAATAGTGAGGATTCTTTCAGGGCAACAGAAACAGATAGAATATTTTATACATAGATAGAGCTATTTTATTTAATAGAACCAGATCAGCTTATCAGGTCACGCTTTTTAGATTTCACCGCACAGTCGAACCTGTATGGAAGTTCCACAAAAATCTCAATAAAAATGTATATTAAAAAAACTGGTTGAAATTCTACCATTGTTCTATGTACCATTTATCCATTCGTCCTGCCTTATACCCATGTGCATTTTCCGTTTTATTTTTAAGAAAACGACAATCATAAGTAAAGAGCACCCACGCTATGTTCATTTATTCTACCCGGAGAAATAATGTTTGCCCTCTTTTCCAGAAGGCCTCCAACACGTTCACGGTATTAACTGGAAAGTCACCGGATTTTTACTTTCATTACAACTTGGCATCGTCGTTTGGTTTTATTTTGCCTCGTACAAAATAATCATGGATATTTCGAGGGTATACACACCAGCTTATGTAGGTCCTACGATACTACTACTACAGCTTATGCAGACGTACCAACGCGGATTTTTTCTACCAGGTATTTCATACTGGTCTGCGACCAAAATTGACATATTAGCCACAAAATAAAGCTTCGCTCAAAGAAGGGAGATTCATACCCTGGCAAAGTAAATATTGACTCTCCCTCCCTCTCTTTCTTTCCCTTCTGGTACTTTTTTTTGGGGTAGTCACTATATGCCTACATGAGTCACTATACCTACATGTATATTTCCCTTATACGAGTCTAAGTATCTCACATAGGAAGAAAAAGTGGAAAAACATTTAAAGAACTCCTTCTCTCGCATGTGGCATTTCTTGCCGGGGTCTGTTGGAGCTAAAACCCCTTATGAATAATTAAAATCGTGTGATTAAATGTCAACTCCCTTTGTACACATGAGCAATCACACGTAGGAGCAGGAAGAGACTTTCTCCGAGAGAGAGAGAGAGAGAGAGAGAGAGAGAATGTGCCGCCCCCAAAAAAAAACCGCTCAAGCGGTTTCCCCTCTTGGGTATGAAAGAGGCTGGAAGAGAGAAAAAGGGAGAAAAGACCGAGAAAAAGAGCAAGAAAGGAAACACACAATGAGGAAAGTGTAAAGAAAAAGGGGAGAGGAGACAGAGAGAAGAAATAGATAGGAGAAAGTCCTCGGGAGAGGAATGAGAAGAAGAATATAAAAGGAAAAGCCCAGTCTTGCAAACACAAGCTCTGTCTGCTCCTGATATTTGTCCGGAAGAGGAAAAAGGGATGGGGGGGGTATGTTTATATGTGGGAGGAAGACGCTTAATGCAATTTCAGGATTAAGTGTTGTGAACTGCTTTCCCACTTTATTTCAATTTGGCTTTTGAGGAAGGAGGAGGAGGAGGGAAGACGCGAGGGAGGAAGATGAAGAGAGGAGAGGAAAGAATAAGAAAAATTCTCCTTGTCTTTCAGTCACTTTCGGTTAAATTGCAAATCCTGAACGGCTTAGATAAGGAAGAGAAATGCGGGCTACAATAATAATAATTATTAATCTTGAGTCCTAATATATCCTTTTTTGGGGGGCAGTATATCTATCTATCTATCCCTTTTCTCTTCTCCCTTTTTCCCGGAGCTTGATGTAGTCACTGGGAAGGAATGCGATGTGAAGATAGACTTTAACCAAGTTTATTTCATTGAATGAGGAATTTTTCTATTATTACCACCATTTCCAACCCACTTCTTCCTTTCTTAGTCTTTCTCTCTCTCTAGCATGAGAATGAAGAGAGAGAGAGAGAGAGGGAAAGAGTTAGACAAAATAGATGTGTGGCATTAAGAAAGCCGTCAAGGAAAACATGAACGGCTGTCTGTCATCCTTGAGACTGTCATGGAGAAGGCAAACGATGAGCCGAAGTCTCTCTCTCTTCTACAATTCTCTGTCTTTTATCCTACGTCTCTCTTCCAGCATGGTCCAGACTCCTCAACTAGTCCAACTGTCCAATTATTTTAGTCTTCTTCACATTCTCCTGGACATACTTAGGTTGTCTGCCTTGATAATGCACCGCTTTCTCTCTTAAATGGACTTGTGTGACTAGCAATTTTTTTTCTTTTGGAAGAAACACTTTCCTCTCCGTTCTCAGCTCCTTCAACGAAAATGGGTCTGGCTCTCACTAGGAAAGGAAATTCTCTTGGGGACGTTTTCCGGGTGCTTGTGCTTTTGAAAGTTTTTGCTCTTCTTTTTTTACACTTTCCAAGAATCTGGGGACATTCAAAAGTACTTTGACCTTGTTACCTGGCGTTTTTCTCTGCTTGTCCTATATGAATAATCCAAATGGCTAGTAAGAATACAATTATTTTGGTAAATTTTGGGGTTAAACTATTAAAAATGGCGAAATTATGCCGCAAATGTAATTTGGGGAAATCTATAATTTAAAATGAATAAACAAATAAATTGGAAAAATTAAGAACCAGCAATTAAGCTTTAATCAAAATAAATGAAAAAAATAATTAGACATCATCAAAATTAGTAATCCAAATAAATTGAGAAAATTAATTAAACTTGAACAAAAATTACCAATGAAGTTACTAAATTGAAAAGAATAGTTAAAATTACCAAAATTGTAAATTCAAATAAATCGGAGAAAATAATTAAAAACTAGCAAATCTAGTAAACCAAAATATGTTGGGGAAATTAGTTAAAAACTATCAAAATGACTAAAATAAAAAAAATTCTTAAAATATTTAGAAGTAACCAAAGTTAATTAGAGTTCGGCGACGTTATTTAAAAATGAGTGCAATAAACAATAGGTAAGACAACTACAATTACAATCTAACAAATTGACATGAACAAAATCATGAATCAAAATAAATTGAAAAAAATACTAAAAATGACCAAATTTACTGAATTTAGTAAAACTTGGCGTTATTCCATACACATGTAAATACTTGTCTGTATTTGGCGAAACTATTACAACACCACCACCATTTTGATGTTTCCTCTCTATGAGCTGGGCATTTAAAAAATATTTGATTTTCTAGAAAAAGGACAAAAATGGTAAATATCTGAAAAATTTTTCCCATCGCTAAAACATTCCTCATGAATGAAGAGGAGAATAAAATATTTGGTAGGATGGAAATGAGGAAAACTGTGAAAGGGTTGAGGAAAATATATGGTCATGGCCGTCGTAGGAAAACAATGCCCCTTGCAGAGAGCAGAAGGCGAGAGACTCATTAAAAGGGCTTTTAGCTACAAGTTGTTGCCGAATTTATGAAGGTCTAAATTACGCAAATGTTTTCTAATTAAGGCACCTGAACAAGCACATGAGAGTGCACGACCTCCGCATACAGAGCACATGTCCCCCAGTAACTCCCTCTCCCTCTCTCCCCCTGGCTATTTGTTATTACTAAGAGAATAAGGGGGAGGGGGAGGGGAGAAAAATTGTGCCCCACACATGTACTTGTATTGTGTACGAGGCCTCTTTCTCACAAGGAGGGAGGGGAACCACTGGCGTCAAATTAGTTTTCTTCTGGGAAAACTGCCTCTCTCTCTCCCTCTTCCTCTCCTTCTCTCTCCCCTCTTGTTCTAATAATGTTTGGTCTGAGGGCTCTGGTGTGACGGGGGAAGAGGGGGTAGTTTCACTATTAAATATGGCTTTTTCCACCGAATAATACGGTGAGAGCGGTGACTTTGATGTGAACTGGTGTTGTTATGGAACGTATGGTCCTTGCATTGCCCTTTCTCTTCCCATTCCCTTCCTCTTCCTTCTTCCGCCGTATCCTCTCCCAGCCCCTTCCAGAGCAGAGCTGGAAAGCTCCGCAGATTGTTTAACATAAATCAAGGATGAAGAGAAGGGGAAGAGAAAGAGATTAATGAAAGCGTATAATAAGCCACGTTTCCTCCTTCTTCTTCTCAGCCCTCGTCTCTTTTAAATATCCACTCTCTCTCTCTGTCTCTCTCGCTTTCTCTATTTCTATTTCGCTCTCTCTTTCTCTTTCTCTCTCAATTCCTCTCTCACTCTCTCTCTCTCCGTCTCGCTTTCTCGTTCTCTCTATAACTCTCTCGCTGTCTCTCTATCTCGCTCTCTTTCTTTTTTCAGTCACCACCCCTATCTATCTCGCTGTCGTTCTCCCTATTTCTCTCTCGCTCTCTCTCTATTTCTATTTCGCTCTCTCTTTCTCTTTCTCCGTCAATTCCTCTCTCACTCTCTCTCTCCGTCTCGATTTCTCGTTCTCTCTATAACTCTCTCGCTGTCTCTCTATCTCGCTCTCTCTTTCGTTCTTTTTTTGCTCGCCACTTTTATCTACCCCGCTCTCACTTTCTCTCTATTTCTCACTCGCTCACTCTTTCTCTCTATTTCTTACTCGCTCACTCTTTCTCTCTCTATTTCTCGTCATTTCTCCGTCGCTCACTCTTTCTCTCTGTATTTCTCGCCATTTCTCCGTCGCTCACTCTTTCTCTCTGTATTTCTCGCCATTTCTCGGTCGCTCACTCTTTCTGTCTCCGTTTCTGTCTCGCTCTCTCGTTCTCTCTCCATTTCTGTCTCGCTGTCTCTCTCTAAATCTGTCTTGCTGTCTTTCTATCTACTTTTGTCTCGCTCTCTTTCTCTCTCTAAATCTGTCTTGCTGTCTTTCTATCTACTTTTGTCTCGCTCTCTTTCTCTCTCTAAAGCTGTCTTGCTGTCTTTCTATCTACTTCTGTCTCGCTCTCTTTCTCTCTCTATTTCTGTCTCGCCATGTCCTTCTCGCGATTCCTCTTTATCCGTATATTTCTGTCTAGCTATGTCGTTCTCGCGTTTCTTCTTTATCTCTCTACTTCTGTCAGTCGACTCTCTATAACGGTTCTCCTTAAATCAGCAAATTTTGCCCGTTATAAGGAAAAAGCGTTATAGAGAATGGAAATTTCTATGTTAGCAGTTGGACAAAGTTTTCGAGGGAAGCATTTTCTAACACCGTTATGGAGAGAAAACCGTTATAAGGGAGCCTGGTATAGGGAGGTTCGATTGTATCTCTCTATTTCGCTCTCTCTTTCTCTCGCTCTCTCTCTTTATTTCTCTATTTCTCTTCTGTTCGCTCTCCTGATCTTTGTTTATCTATGTATCATCTCTCACTTTCTCCTTCACTCTCTCCCTCTAAATATCATCTGCATCTGTCTCTCTTGCTCTCCCCGGAACATGCTTTGCTCTGTTTAAATTGAAATTAAGCCGTATTACCATTGGTTTCCTCCAGATGAACAACATGGTAAGCATCTACCTCCAGCAAGAAATTGGAGAAAGGAAGAGATACAGAATATATTACAGCAAAGAAAATCTAAAGGAGAAATCGTGAGAAAAGGAACATTTATATGAGAGGCAAAAGCCATGGAAAGGGGGAATCGCATCTTTTCATATGCTTCATGGTGGGTGAATGAAAATAAAAGGGAAGATGATGGGAAAAAATAAAGGGAAAAATGAGCTGCGTTGTAGAAAAAGTCGTCTCATTTTTTTGCTATTAGCTTGAATAATAATTTGTTGTTGCGTAAAAAACTATGTTTATACATATATAGATACTTATACTATGAAGGAGGAAAAGGGGAAGAGTATAAAAAAAATGGCTGTGGGTGTACATTTGTTGTGCTTTCATTTATACTTATCAAAACATTTTCCTAGTGCCTTTTTTTCAATGTATTCCCTCTTTCCCCCTTTCTCCATTATTCTCTCAATTTCTTATTTTTTATCCCCTTTTTTCTGGTGCTTCTCAATACTTTCTCTCTCTCTTTCGTCATGGGTGCAAGCATGCATGCTCCCACATTCATGGATGTATGGTTCAATAACATTGGAATTCTTAGTGTGTGTCTTTGACTCGCTTTCACCACCCTTTTCTTTTATTTCTTCCACATATCCCCCCTTTTTTCTCTCTCTCCCTTTTCAAACACAAGACAATACACAGACTAGTACACTTATCTATACATATTTTTTTCATTGCCAGAGAAAATATGTGTATAGACATATTGATATACATATACCACTTTTTGCACTTGAGTGGGTGCAGAAGAGAAAATAATGAATTTTTTCTCCCTTTATATCTTTCCTCTCTCTTCTCTCTTACCCTTTCTAAATTCTTTTTCCTTGTACATGACAACCTCAAAATAGTTGTAGAAAAACGGGAGAAAGGGGGCAGCATCGAAAATTGCTGCAGATTTTCTTTTTATTATTTTTTCAATTATGATTCCACTGGGAAAATTCTCAGCCGGTGACAGTTACGTTAATTAAATTATGCAGAGACAAGATACAAGTCATTTAAATTCCGAGTAAAAATATGTCATTGACTCTTTTATGAGTATGAGAATGTGCCCGTCCTTTTTTTATTATAGAATGAAGGACTAGGAACGACAGTATGAGAGAGAATTCTGTGTAGGGCAGATATGAATTAAGCAAATCAGATTTTCTTTCTCCATCCATGTCCTTGTACCCTTGTGACAGGAGCATGGAAATTCTCGTGCATGCATAATAATAAAAATGCCAGGAGGGGAGCAGACAGAGTGAGAGAGAGAGAAAAAAAAGAGACAAGAAAATTGTCATGTCCAACTTTTCTCTCTCTCTCTCTCTCTCTCTCTCTCTCTGGGTGAATAAAATAGTACTAAGCAAATGGAATATGCATGTACCAGTAGGGACAACTTTTTTCTTATTCCCCATTTTTTATCCCGCCTCCCAAATTTACGGATACACACGGACAGAGAGACAGAAGGAGAATCGCTGGGCAAATCATATTATTCAAAGAGGAAAGACAGGGAAGAGACAGGACGGGAGAAAAGAGAGTGACTACGACATGAAGTTCCATTGTAAAAGTCGCTGTAGAGTATTATACATAGAAGAAGATGGGGAGGATGCGGGGCTTGACTGGGAGCAAAGAGGGAAAAGTGAAAGGGACTACGACCCTCATGTCCAGTTTAAGTGACGATTTGAAAGACGTAAAAAGATCCACAGGTTTTATGGCATCTCACACTTTTATGACTTCTACCCTTTCCTCCTTTCTCCTCCCACTTATAGCCATGGCTGCAGTTGTACAACTCAAAAAAAAGTTTGGCGGAGAAAGGACGTAAGGCTGTAAAGGAGGGGTAAAGGGAATCTCAAGAAATAGAGAGAAACAACAGAGTATGCGAATTTATGTTGCATAACCTTAAGGAAAAGATAGAGACGAAAATTACAGAAAAAGGGAAATAAAGGGAAAGTAGAGAAAGAAGGAGGAAGATAAAAGGGAATATAGACAGTCTGAAAGAAGAGGGAATTTAGACAGACTGAGAGAGAAAGGAAATTTAGACCGACTGAAAGAAAAAGGAAATTTAGACAGACTGAGAGAGAAACGGAATCTAGACGTGTCTAAATGCAAAATGGAAGCAAGATCAAGAGAGAGAAAGATAAAAGAGAATATAGAGACCCATTGAGAGAGAAAGGGAATCTAGATAAAAAGTCTAACTGAAGAGAGAAAAAGGGATGCAAGAGAAACAGAGTGAAAGACAAAATGGAATACAGAGCCTGCGAGAGAAAGTGAATTTAGAGAGACTGAGAGAGAAAGAGATCTTAAAGGGACAAATGGACGGAGAAAGAAAGGGAATTTAGAGAGAGAGAGAGAGAGAGAGAAAGGGAATTTCGACAGACAGAGAGAAAGGGAATTTCGACAGACAGAGAGAAAGGAAATCTAGAGAAGAAGTCTAAATGAAGAAAGGAAAGGGGATGCAAGAGAAAGTGAAATATAAAATGGGATACAGAGACAGCCTGAGAGAGAAAGTTAATCTAGAGAAAAATTCGAAATGAAGAGAGAGAAAAGGAATATGGAGAAAGATTTTGCGAGAGAAAGAAATATCAGACAATGAGAAAGTAGTGCAGACAAGGCCACGGTTAAAGTGATTTTTGACAGAAGGAGAGATGGTGAAGGGAATGCCAAATATTGGGAGAAGGTGTCATAACTATACATAAAACGTGCATACATACTCAAAAAAACCTTCGACCTCGGCACTCCTTACAAGAAATTTTCACGCTCACAGAGCTGTCAAGCTTTTATATTTTTTTAACACTTCGTCAATGAGATAAAAAAAAGTTATCATACTCTCCCACACAAGTACATGCATTTACTATCCGAGACTTTTTTTTCGCCTTTAGGAAAATAATTCCCCCTTGATATGAAAGGCATTGTCACCCCCCAGTGGCTTTGGGGGAAATGCTGTAGAGGATAGAGGAAATCTCTCTCGCTCTCGTCTCTTAAAAGGATTAGAACTCAGCACGTGTAGGACCTCTTGGTTTGGAGGGGGAGGGGGAGGAGGGAAGAAATGAATAATACAGGATATTATTTGAGCTATCCTGAGCCAGGGCAGATGTATGGAGGGGGTGCTCTAGGACCACACAGGAGTATTTACCACAACGTTCTGACGGTACCTTGACTTTCATCCGGAAAATTCACGTTCTTAAACTTTTTGATTGATTGTCCAATCCCAAAATTGCTCTCCTCCCCCTACGCCAAGGTAGTTCATTTAAGATTGTGTGTCATAAAATTATGGGTGGGACGAGGGAAATTCCTGGATCCAATTTCCCAAGTACCTGCCAATA
The DNA here is from genome assembly GCA_034698585.1 of Disparrhopalites patrizii. Classification (NCBI taxonomy): domain Eukaryota; kingdom Metazoa; phylum Arthropoda; class Collembola; order Symphypleona; family Sminthuridae; genus Disparrhopalites; species Disparrhopalites patrizii. Next base: position 5,505 of record JAQGBT010003958.1, on the reverse strand, counting down.
TTTGGGGTGAAGTTTCTAAAAATGATTAAACATCAATTTTATCATGTTTTGTGGTAGTTTTTGGTGATTATTTTCCTTGTTGTTGTTCAGGTTTACGAGGGTACAAGAAAGGGAAAGTAGTGGGGAGGGAATGGCTGGGAAATGGGTTGGATATAATCAAAATAATTGAGATTGATAAATGCTTGATTTTGTTTTCTCTATAGCAAAGGGGAATTTCCCTAGTCGATCTCTCCCTTTATCAATTTGGTTTATGTAACGGTCTTATTTTAAGTAGTACAGAGTACATGGATGTGAGACTCGTTTAGCGAGGGGAGATATTTTGTTAGAGCTTTGGTGAAAGTTTTGATGGCAGATAACGTCAAAAGTTGTAATCATTATTGCAAGTCAGAGAGAGTCTTTTCCCATTTTTCTCTCCGAATTTCTGCCTCTTACTCTTGCCTCCTTTCTCCTACTTTTTGTCTCTCTTTCACTTTCCATCTTCCCTTTTTTATCTCGCTTCGTTTCTTCCATCTCATCTTTCTTTCGTTGCTTTCTTTCCTTGTACCTTCGCTTCTCCGTTGCTTTTTTCTCACTTCCACAGTCTCTGCTATTTATATTCTGCTCATTTTAAATTTTTTTTCTTTTTTCTTTTATTTCTAGCTCCTCGGCCTTCCTCTTTTGCTGGATCTATCATTTAGTCCCTCTTTTTTTCGAGCAAAGCCAATTTTCACTTTCACTGGAGAAAAAATGGTAAATTTGAAATCGTGATAAAAACAAAGATCAGATTACGGAAAATTGGCATTTGCCCCTCTCATGCTCTCTTGCTTCAAAGCGCCCAACATTTTCAATCTAAATAGCAGGTTATATTGTGAAGACCAAACATATCAAATAGACAGACGTCCAAATAGTCCTTTTCGATAGTGGGTAAAGGAATACCGGGAGAAAAATAACTATACGAGCATTTGGATGTCATTTAAAAATAGGCGCATCCAAGTTTTTCTTGAAAGGGGAAATGAATGGCAATCAATTTGGACCAATAGATTCCTCTCAGCGACTTTTGACGTTCTCCAAGAAACCTATAACTATTAGGTTGACTTATGCAAGTAAATGGACTTACGTATGTATGTATGTCTCCAGGATTATATACTGTGGATGTAGGCATATTCAGATGCGGGTGGTTATGAAAGGGGAGGAAAGGGCGTGCATATAAACATGGAGAAAGTCCATCTGAAGTAATCTTGTCCAGACATCTCCCAGCAAAAGAGTGAGCAGTAGCATTGGAGGGTTATTATGGTAATAGAAGCATACTTGAAGAAGAATGCGATGTGCAGGATCGTCTACTCGAAATGAAAGAAAAGCCTCCCCAAAACGTTTTTCATCCCCAAAAAGGAAATACTGATGACTGGTCGTCCACCAATGGCCCATCTCCATCCCGGCGTTTCTTTCGGAAGACTCAAAGCGATTCCAGGCACTTGGGGAACTTCTCCGTCTTATTCTCACCCATTTCCTTTCTGCCATCTTTGATCGCATTGAAATAAACTTACTCATTCCATACCGTTGACAACGTTCTCCGAAAATTTGTCCATCTCGCAAGCTACTTTTGCTGAAATTTCTCTCTTCCTCCTTTGCAATACGCTTTTACATATGTATTATATATGTGTATGTATATTCATATATATATTAATATTTTACATATGTATTATTTGATCAGTTTTTGATTCCTGATTTCTTGGATTTGGGAACTATACAGAAAATACTCTTACCCCCTGGAAAGCTCATTTCTTAAGGTTACGAACATATGCAAAATGTCTCACAGACAATAACAGGACCTCGCGTGAGACCATGTAGAGCAGGGGCATGTCATTTGGCAGTTTCCAAATCACACAAAAACTTTTTGGGTACATGTTATAAAACATTGTCTATACTTTTATGCATTTTATGTAGATCCATGGCCATGTAAAAATTATGAACTTTTTATTATGGTAGATACAATTCATTTGGATTATTTTAGTACTCATGCTTAGGTCAAAAAGTCCAGCAGAGTCATTCTCCCCGGGATTTTCTGAATCAACACGAAGAGACATTTTTTTGCACAAAACAAATTTTTTGCATAATTTATTTGATCTCAGAGGTCACCCTGATTTTTGTGTAGGCGGAGAAATTTTTTAAATTCAAACTTGCCTGTTAGCCGCCGTGATTCCGAACCACCCATGTGACGTGTGACGATGTAAAAAATACTTGTCTAATAATATAATATGAAGGTCAAAATAGGCAAACCGTTTTCTGAACAGTGTTCTATCCTCTCTAGGGAAGTACCAAAAACCGATTTTCAGTGTCGAAAAAGGTTTTCGTGGGAACTTTTTTGCAGTGCCGTATCTTTCATACGAATACAGAGTCCTATTTATATAAAACCTTTTTAGTCGTACAGTGATTTGCCTAACTATGCATTAAAATTACCAAATTATTATCTCCCATATTTTCCCATCACTTGTTGTTGACAACATTTCTCTCCTAATTTAATTTTCAATTCTCTCACGCCCACAAGAAACAATAAAGAGATGAAGGTAAAAAAAATTCTCCGGGATTTCGTTCGCGAAATGATCACATTGCCCATATTATCACATTGCACATTGCACATAATTATGAAACCGGACCGATATCAATAAGTCTAAAACTGGGCAAAAAAAGGTGCCGGACCATCTGTATGTATATCTGTCTACATGTTCATACAAACATTTGATTTTACTGGAACTCTTGAAGTGAGTACGATGGGAAGATGAACGAAAGAGAGAAAGTAAGATAAAGCGAGTGAAAGCACGGTTATGTACGTTGCTAGGGGACTGGTGAAGGGGCAATGTGATCATTTCGCGAACGAAATCCCGGAGAATTTTTTTTACCTTCATCCCTTTATTGTTTCTTGTGGGCGTGAGAGAATTGAAAATTAAATTAGGAGAGAAATGTTGTCAACAACAAGTGATGGGAAAATATGGGAGATGGGAATAAAAATCCAATGCATTTACTCCCCACGAAGGAAGGGAGAGATAACCGGTGGAGGTGAGTCAGGAGAATGCCTTTGAATATGTCATTCCTCATTTAAATGCTTTGCTTTCTCTCACTCCTCCTGTCACACTACCGTAAGCATGACTTCCTCTATCAGTTTACCGGTTCTGAGAGGTTTTCCCTAGAATATTCCCAAGCCACAGACTTTTTTTTTTGAATCTTTCCTCTCAGTCCCTTTTTCCTTGGCGTCACCTCATATTTCTGCTTATACCATGATTTTTTCTTATGCCTTCTTTTTTTTCTACCTCGATCATTGAATCGTGCTTTATTTTTTGGTTTCCCATCCTTCCTTGTATCTCTTTATGCATTTTATTCACTGCCTCAATCTTTATAATCCCCCGTCACTTTCTTTTCACATAACTTTTAGTTATCTTTCATTCTCGCTCTGTCTTGCATTTATTTCCCTTCTTCCATCCTCGCTTTCCTTGTCTATCGGTTTTTCCCCTTTTCGTACCTTTTTTGTATCTACCCACCTGTATTTTTTTTCTATTTCTCCAAAATTACCCTTTATTTCAATTTTTTTTGTTCCTATCTCTGTACCTCGTACATGTTAAGTCTCTCCACGTTTCTCTTCCTATTTCTCCCTCTTGCCAGATTTCGCTCCCATATGTTGTCCCTCGAAATCAGTGTCCTCTTCCCCTTTCTTTTGCTCCAAACTTCTCCACTTGCATTTTCTTCGTCCATCTTGAGCTACCCCTTTTCTCCCTCTTGTTTCCCCTTTTGTTTCTCGTCCTAAAAAGTCTCATAGTGTTCCTAATTTTTTTTTCTTGTGTGTGTATATATCCAAGTACAAGCACGTTCACACGTCCCTGGTAAAGCGTATGTTGGAGGAGTAAAAGGAATGGGGAAACGCGAAAAGAGAGATTTCACCCACAACTTTTATCAAGCTTGATGGATGCAAAGGGAATAAAACATAGGGAATGGATGCGTGAGTGAGGAAGCCGCAATGTCTTGTATTTGTACAGCCTAATGGAATCTTATCTTGGTGATGGCCCATCACATCACACAGAAAGAGCTAGAGAGAGAGAGAGAACGAGTGAGAGAGACTCCGAAAAAAGGAGTGAAGCGTCCTCCCACGGAATGCTTTTTCCCTGTTCAGACGTCCATGTATATTTTTCACCATTTTCTACATTATAAAACTCGAGAGTACAACTCAAGAAGAAATTGTTTTATATTTCCCCGATGCTGTTACTTAAGCAAGAAAAAAACAACGCCAACCGCAGTAAAACTGTGAGGATAAGGATGTTTTTTACTCTTGCGCCATTTTTACCTACGCAAAAGGATTCGCTAAAACAAGGGAATAGGTGTCTTTTCCCGGGATTTTGGAGTAAATCATTGCCTTTCCTTCTCTCTCTATTTTCCTCCCTATGTTTTCTCTCTTTCTCAATTTATTTATTTTTCTCCCACTATTTTCTCTCTTTCTCAATTTAGTTATTTTTCTCTCTCTTTTTCTCTCTATTTTTCTCCCTCTATTTTCTCTCTTTCTCAAATTATTTATTTTTCTTTCTATTTTTCTCCCTCTATTTTCTCTCTTTCTCAATTTATTTATTTTTCTCTCTGTTTATTTGTCTGTTTTCTCTCTTTGTAACTCTCTATTTCTCTCTCGTTCCATCTATTTATTTCACTTTTTTTCTCTAATTTCTCTCTCTGTATTTTCTTTCTAATTTCTCTCTCTATTTTGTCCCTTATTTCTCTGCATTTTGTCTCGAATTTCTATCTCTGTATTTTCTCTCTCTCTCTGTTGTTTCTCTCTCTTTCCCCCTCTGTTCTCTCTTCTCTAGTTTCTCGCTCTCTTTCTCTCTCTATTTTGTCTCTCTTCCTCTCTCTATTTTCTCTCTCTTCCTCTCTCTATTTTCTCTCTCTCTTTCTCTCAATTTTCTCTCTCTCCTCTTCTGAGAAAGTGTGTCACTCCTGGTTTCAGTTTGTGAAGGTAGTGGTGATGGCAGTGGTTTAGAATTGCTTCGTAATGCCTTCCTTCCCCTCCTCCTTTGCAAGTCTTTGAATGTCTTTGAAAAAGAGAAGAAAAGTGTCTTCATAAAAGCTACAGAACCAAAGAGAGGGAGAGAGAGATAGGATGCGAGAGAGAGAGAGAGAGAGAGTATGTGTTTAAGGGGCAAATCCAAAGTACGGTATCTATACAGATGGAAGGTGAGCGGGAATGATGGGTGTGTGTGTGTTGACGAGAGCAAAAAGCTGCGTTTCTTGGGTCAGTCCTCCCACGCTTTCCCTTTCATGTCTTGACATGCACACAGACACACACACTTTCCTTTCTCTTTTATTCCAATTCCTCAATGCATTAGATTTCCTCCTCCCCTCCCTACTGTCTTTCTATCTCTATTCCTCACACATGAAAGGAGAGACAGACAAGGGGGAGGGGGTTAAAGGGAAATGGGGAGAGGGAAAAATTGGGGGGAAAATACGGGTTGAATGAGGAGAGTTGGGGGTGGGGTGGGGGGAAGTTGCCAC
>JAQGBT010003957.1:0-17940 GCA_034698585.1 Disparrhopalites patrizii | reverse complement strand
TGTGTTATGTGTACAACAATAACAAATAAGGTTTTCTGCAAACTACATTTAAATGCACACAAAACATACTGAAAATATCATGGATGGGGCTATGTGCGACATTTGCCAGTATCATTTGCTTCGACAAATGTGCACACATTCCATGTGCATAAAAATGGGCTAAATCAAGGTAATTCCACATTAATCAGGTTAAAGTCGATTTACTAAAAATGATTGCTATTAATGGAAATATATCCTTTGGCAAACGCCTCTTTCCCCACAAAAAACCATGCGGAAAGATTACCTAACAACAAAGGTGACTGAATTTTTGTTAAAAAAAAGGATATAATTTTGTTTATAACATGTCTTTTCACCTTCGTTTCGTCTCTAAAAAAAACCTGTTAATTTAGTTGAAAAACCAAGCACTGAAGATGCTGTAAAAGGGTGAAAGAGAGGAATTGTCAAGTGTGAAGATGTTTTTATGGAGATGCTAAAAACGATATTTGGCCAGGTGAGACAATCAAATGTAAATGTGCTTACCGTAAAGAATAAAATGGTTTTCCCAACCTTAAAACCTGAGTTAAGCTCCAAAAGTACTGACACCAAAATGCCTTTAAGGAATCTACCCAAAATAATTTAGAATGTTATGCGTCGAGGGAAAAGCCGCAACAATAAACCCTCCAATTTCCTTACCTGTCTTTTGACGTAATGGGAATAATGGGAGGATTGTTGCATTTATTCACAGGAAAGTCCAGTAAAACGAAATGTTAATTTTTTTCCCTTCCTATTTAACACCACATATTGAGTGAATAAAAAAAATGTAGGATTTTTCCCCCAAAAAAACTTGATATTGTCCTTTATTACGACGTTGAATCACGCACGGAAAAGTGCGGATTCTTGCCAACAGTGAATAAAAAAAAGTTTCCACAAGAAAATTAGGAGGTGCTTTTCAACAACGGAAAAACAATGTAACGACCTTGTTTTCCGAAAATAGTTAAAAAAAAGGAAGGATTACATAAAAATAATGGTGATGTTTGCAATTTTACCTACATATTTTTCAGTGTTAAAAAGTATTTTACCTTTGTCAAAATGTGGGAAAAAGAAGATCGAGGACACGTAGCGGATCTTTATCTTTTCCTTCAAGTTTTCTCGACAAGGAAAACTTTCCTCTGTATAACATTCGTAAGTTTATAATATTATAAAACGATGTTTTTATATTAAAATATTATACTTAAATGTATGCATAAATTGTGGTTATAGTCTTGTTAAAATGAAGGATACAGGTATTGGGTGATATTGTTGCTCTACTATTATTGTACCTTATATTTTTGAAGATTTTGAATGGAAAGTTTTTTGATCTCTTGTCTTGCTGTCGTGTTTCTAACAAATATGATATTTTTCTTTTTGATCAGTTGCTTGATGGACTTTCAATTCATGAAGGCGGTGCAGTTTGTTGACGATTGTTGGAGACTCCTTTTCATTGTTGCAGAAATTACGTGAAAAAAAAAACGAGTTTGGTCATGATTCGTTTCGTTTCGGAAGAGCCCATAAAGACAAGAAGAGTGAGATGAGAGAGACAGAGGGACAGAAAAGAAGAACAAGTTGTTGGTAGAGTGAGTTAGGGAACGAGTTGTTTAAGAGGACTTAGGGAGGTGCAAGAACTGCAGTTTTGTTATTGTGCCCACGGGGAAAGGTTCAATCTCACAGGGTTTTGGTCATTCGCATCATCAAGCATTGGGTATTTACTACCTGAAAGTCCAATACATTGACCATTTCCCTCAAGCAAAAAAAAAAAACTTGCTGGTTCCTTTGTAGGTCAACAAGTTGTGCGAGTTGATTTTTTTTTGTTTTTCTTCAACAAATGTATTATATGTTGGACGTTTTAGTCAGTGGACTGGGTTAGGTGGTTATTGTTCTTCTTTCTAGTTTACGTTCGTTGGTCATCACCATCACAGTTGCCTTACTTATTTATGATCACCTTACATTTTTAGTGAAAGTTGTGAAAGAGAAGAATGTTTTCCCTGATTATCCAGATGTGATATCGAATGTGATAACGCCTCTTGAGTCCTGAGCCGATTCTGTGTGATTCTATAATTTATCTCAGACATCGTTTTGCATTCAAACCAAAGATTGGTGCAACCGTGATACTGGAATGATACATTGTACCTGAAGAAATTGTTACGGAAGATATTTTTGATATTTATTTGTATCAGGAAGTATAAGTATTTTGATAATTATGGCAGTGCATAGTAAATTGTTAATTGGGAAGACCCCGTTGGATACCAAATTGAGGGCCGTGTGCTTGTTTTCGAGTGTGACATCGGTGATATTCCTAATTAGGTTATATAAGAAAAGTCGACTTAGAGGGATCTACAAGTCAATTTTTCGGAACCAATTGTAAGTCGAGGTTGATTTCGGATTAGTTTTTTTCAAAATACACCCATTATGTGACAACGCGGCGTGCAATACTATTTCTAATTTATTGTTCCGTTCTTTTGTTGACCTTTTTGGAAAATTGTAATTAGTAATTATTATGCATAATTGCTTGTCATTTACAGCAAAAATAAGCCAGAACGACATGATTTTCAAGTTAAACTGAAGGAAATACTGAAGTTATTGGTTCCATCATGGACGTGCCCTGAAGTTGGATTCATGACTCTGACCTCAATTGTTCTTATTATACGCTCTATTCTGGATGTTTGGACTATTTACTTGGGAACATTGCTGGAGTCAGCGATTATCACAATGGACAACAAAAGATTTAATCACCATTTGCTGCAGTTTGCGATGTTAATGCCTTCTGTAAGTTGATTAATTGAAATGAAAATGAGGAATCAGGAAGCATTATTATTTATTATATTAACTCTAATGTATACATTACCTATACCTTTTCCCTTTACGGTGGCACGTTCACCTATAGTATACCAATTGCATGTAATACATACGTATATTGTTGTAGCACGTGCTATTCGTGCAAATTATGTGCAACTATACTTTTATACTATACTTTTATAGGCAAGGTTAACTGAGTGCAGAGTTAAAGAATACCATGTTTGCTATCTTGGTTTTGATTATTATTATTTTGGAGTTAGCAGCGTCTCTTTGGAATTTTTTCAGATGGCCTTAACTAACGCCGTGCTTAAATTCAGCACTGAGAAGTTAGCCCGAAGATTTCGCAACCGTTTAACTACACATATTACGGCAAAGTACATGACATCACTCACATTCTACAAATTGTCCCTCAAAGCCAGTGGAATCGATCAGCTAATATCCACCGATATTAATCTCTTTTCAAACACACTTGCCAACTTGTACTCACAATTGTCAAAGCCAATTTTGGACATTATGATTTACATCTACGGCATTTCTTCCAATCTCGGAGTTTCGGTGCCAGTTCAGATGGTTGCCTACCTTTGTGTTGCAGCGGGCATTTTGGTAAAATTGAGAAAACCTATTAGTAAATTGACAACTGTGGAGCAAGAACTTGAAGGGGAGTACCGATATTATCACAATCGAGTCATTACTAATGCGGAGGAGATAGCCTTCTATGGAGGAAACAAACGGGAGGAAGATACTTTGAAAGAATGCTTCAAAAGATTAATAAACCATAATGATAAATTCATTAGTTTCCGGTTTGTAATCAGCTACATGGAGAACATCGTCGCTAAATGTTAGTATAATAATGTGTACACGCATGTTTCATAAATTATTTGGTATTAAATTACATAAATGCGGATTTTGGCTACTAAAAAATATTTGTTTGATATTCCTACACAGATTGTGCTACTATTTGGGGATACTATACTGTCTCTCGTCCATTCTTATCCGGCGCCACCAACGCACTTACCACCATGACGCAAGAAAAGCGCTTGGAGTCGTACTACAAATCTGGAAGAATGCTTATTAATCTAGCGCAAGCCATCGGGCGGTTGGTACTGAACGGCAAAGAGATTTCTAAATTGGCTGGTTATACAACTCGAGTTCACGAGTTAATGGCTACTTTAGATCATTTGAATTCTCCTGAATTTAAACTGGAGAGCAAGTGCATTGGCAATATCGTGCATACTGACAACATCATTAAGTTTGAGAGAGTTCCTATTGTCACACCGAATGGAGATGTACTGATCAAGGTATAGAATGGAAATATTAAACGAAGATCATTCCCTTGTTGCATATGAATGTATGTTACTGCTGGGACAAAATGTATCTTACAAAACTAATGATGTTTTACAGGAGCTAAATATTACTATAAAATCTGGAGAGAACGTCCTGATTGCTGGACCAAACGGTTGTGGGAAATCGTCTCTGTTCCGCATTCTGGGTGAACTGTGGCCTTTAAAATCCGGAACATTAACGAAACCAGCAAATGCAAAATTATTTTACGTTCCACAACGCCCTTACATGACAATAGGTACATTGCGAGACCAAATAATTTACCCGGACAACCTGACGACTATGTTACGCAAAGGAGTTTCCGACGATGATATTATTGAACTGCTTCGACGAGTTAAGCTAGAGTGGATAGTGGAATGGAATGAAGTTAAACGTGAGGAAGAAGGTACAGAGGAAAATGTTGTAATGGGTAAACGGCGGTCTTTAGATGATGTCGAAAATTGGATTGACGTCCTCAGTGGTGGTCAGAAGCAGCGAATTGCAATGGCTAGATTACTGTATCACAGACCTCAGTTTGCAATATTGGATGAATGTACTTCCGCTGTGAGTTCTTATTTTTTGTCATTTACTCGATGGCTCACATACATTCCGTGTTATTATATAACACCTAGTTTGATAGTCAAATAGTAACTATATAATGTTGACGTTTTTTCGTTTCAGGTAAGCGTTGACGTAGAAGGTGCTATTTACACGTACTGTCGGGAAGTTGGAATTACTTTAATGACTGTAACGCATCGGAAGTCCCTCTGGAAGTACCATGAGTATGTATTGCATATGGATGGCCGCGGATCGTACACTTTCCAGCAGATCACTAGCCAAACTGAAGCCTATGGCAGCTAAAGACAATACGTTCCTGATTACGACGACTGCAATTTTGCCGATGTTTTGTTTGGGAGGCACAAACAAAGAGATATTACGGTTATTTAATACTTAAGCCTAGACATTTTTAGCTTTGTGAATGGTTATTTTATTTTCCGATTACGTACGTGGAAACGCAAAACGCATTGTGCATATTGTAACAATCAGTAATTCCAGCCGCTGCCAATTTGAATTGGCAAATCCATTTAATTACTTGTTTTTAATTTTACTGAAATGCGGGTGGAGTGGAGGATATTATAATGCCTTGGATGTCTCAGCAGATATTGCAATGTATTGCACTGTGATAAAATTATCGAAATAATGTATTAACTTCGGAACGAAGTACTTATGTAGTATTTTAAATTTTCAATGTGAAATATAAGAACGATTGTCGATAACCTATCGGTACCAAGTACCAATATTTTACTACTGTTAATGTTGATAAGTGTGTATATATGTATATGGAAATGATTACATCGTAGTATGCTGGTCAAAAACAGGCGTTATTGCCGAGTGAAATCATCTGTATTTTCTCATGCTGGGTGAAAACGGGTTCTGACTGGACGGACCGTTAAATCAAGAGCAATAATAAAAGGTTAAACTCTTACGAGGTTAGAACGATCACATGGAATAATGCGTAAAGATTAATCACAGGTTCGTCAGCTTAACAGCTCATTTTAATTTGCGAGTTTCTTCTTAATACCATACTTCTTATGTATTACAAAGCTTGGAAAAATAACATACATTATTGGGTTACTCACGTTAAGACAGTACAAAAAGCTACATAGATCAGTCACGTGTTTAAGTACAGGCGATAGAACATTGAATCAACTTCGAGAACATTTTCCGTACCGTATAATACCTGAAGCATCTTGAAAGGCTGAAGGTTTTTAAGACTGGTAAGTGTTTTATTTTATTATTCAGTAACGTATTTACATTTGCATCACGCGTCGTCGTGTGTACATTTCACTGTACTCACTGTCATGAAGGTACATTTGGCTAAAGAAAATACGGCTGTGATTATTATTTAAAATGTATTACAAATAGTATAGCTTATTAATACGCAACTAGCACTCAGTTTCCCCCTTGTTGCACACTTGGTGATAAAAATAGGTTTAACAATGTTCTCAACTTATAAAATTACAGGATATTATGTATGAGTATGTGTACTCTTAAACAGCGGTACATGGTGTCAACACTGGCAAAGTAGTCACTGGTAATATTTCTCACTGGCTGACTTCAATAGTAATCGTTCACGTACACGACACGATCCATATTCGGATCACTCATGGGCTCACTCGCACTATTCTGAGTATTCGAAGAATTACCCAAAGCCCCTCGAATGGGATCCCCATTGCTCTCCCCCAAGCCCTTATCCCCACCAAAGTCGGAGAAATCCGTGAGTTCCGTGAATTCACCCCGGTCATCCCCACCGAAATCCGGCCCATCGCAAGTCGTGCACAAGCCCTTGAATTTATCCGAGCAATTGCACTTCCGGCGCTTCACGATGTGAATGACGGGCGCGGAGGCTGCACCCCCGGCATCCATGATGGTGAAAGAGCGTCCTCCGGATGGTCCGAAGCAGAAATAACACCAAACACCCATGATAGACCTGCATTAGAAATATTAAAAAATATCCAGACATTAAAATAGTGTATTAGACACTTTATAACCAGTACAAGCAATTATCTTCTGACATGTAATCACAGTTCCTAGTGCCCCTCCCATTTATAAGTACAGTTAAATTCCATATTACGTAGTTTGGTCTTCCAAAAGTGACTCACATGACAAGGAACAAGGCGATGATGATGAAGAGAATCGCTGCCCCCGACATGGTGCGGAAAGGGTTGAGTCTTGCCCCGAATAATTGTCCACACCACGTGTGAATTGAGTATTTTTCCTTCTCTTGGTAAATAATCACCCCTTGTATTTTAACTCATGTTAAATGTCCAAACCCGTCCAAAAACCCCAGTGAAAAGTTGAACAAAAGGGTTGTTTTGGTCTCTTCGTGTTGTGCGCTTTTGAGGGAGTAAAAATATTTGTTCAGCTATAAAAAAAAACTGTAGCGTGCGAATGTTTATGATTTGGGAAGTGAAGGGGTAGCTTGGATCTGACGAGACATGGAGTGAGTTACTTGGAAGGGGTGTGTTTCCTCTGGGAACCAGACTCTTTTTTCACCCTCGCAAATATATGTACATATATACACATATACCTATATGGAAGCAACAATGAACAAGAATGGTGCACACATGTTGAAGTATAGTTGATGTGTGCCCGCAGAGGTCTAGAGTGATTTTGCACTGGAAACATCCCATACTACGTTGGTACACCTTCCTGATCATCGTTCATAGTCCTTCTTCCCTTTTTTTAAACAGCGCCGTGCTTTCAAATCTCCTGGATATGTATGTATATTTATTATTATTTATAGGGGTTAAAAAGATGTATAGTAAAGCCGAGGTATTACATACGACTCAAGAGTGGGAGCAAGTTCATCCACAACGACTTACAAAAAGATCTTATACCCCACCAGAAGGGTTGCTTTTTTTCTCTGCCGCAACACTTTTTGAAGGACATGGACGAGGGTTGAGGCATGAGAATCTTTCCAAACGTAAAAAAAACAGATTTCTCCTGCAGGAAAAAGCCTCTTTTTTGTTTTGTACGTCCACTTTTTTTCGATATTTCCCCTAAAACATGCTCCTATGTTATAATCCCAAGTAATACAGAATGCTAAAAAATGATTTGGTGGTAGGCCGTACCCTGGCGTGCCTAAAGTAGTCGTGTCACAAAGGTCAAATCCTAGACTACCTAGTATACAGTGCATGTATAGATACATTTTGAACATAATCTTATTAATAAAGAATTAAATTAGGCAATCAGTTGTGAATCGAAGGCCAAGTTTTGGACATTCTGACAGCTTTTATGAAATGCCCGAAGCTGCATCAAAATAGGGTTATCCGGGAATTTTATTGCGGATTTAGAAAAAAACGTTCAGATTGGACAAAAACACCAGCCAAGGTAAATGTATGACAGTTCTTCTGCTCGAAATTCACGAACCACTGATAAAATAGAGTGTTTGGAGGGCCAAAAACAATGGGATAAAAAACGTTTTTAGAGTCAAATGTTACTGTGAACTTCTTAAAAATGTATGCTGATGGTTTTTCTGGCGATATAATTGTTTTGGTGTTATATTTTGACAGAATCCTGAAAAACGGGATAATTATTCGGCGTAACACTTCAGGGGAAAAATCATTGCGATAATTTTCTGAAGACAAAACTGGTTCTGATTGAATAAAAAAATGATTCAGGTTACATTCCAGCAGCGCCAGGACTTTAAATTTGCATTAGGAAAATGGTAGAAAGTACATAAAAGTAATAAAATAAAAAAATAAAAATGGTGATTTATTATTTAGCGTCCAATATGTCTTTTTAGAAAGTCCTCAGTTGATTCGTTGATAGTTTTTCCTGATTTCAGAATTAATTCTCCAGCGCCACGCATCGAACTGGTCCCTTTTTATACATTTGGTTTAAAAATAGTTAAATCCAAGGTCTTGATTGTATCAAAGCAATTTCGAATGTCGTTTACATCTGAAGATTGGTGTACATGACAAGATGTAACTACCTATTAAATTAATTATTTTTTGCAGGAAGCTCAAAATGGACTGTGAGGATACATTGCAGCAGTGGGGCTGCGAATCAATTGTTAAGCATTAAAATGCAATTCAAGTCATATTTTAGGCCTGGAAAAACCCAGCAAATCGCAGTTGTTCATCAAAAAGTTAAAAAAAAACGAACTACCTATATAATAATAATAAGTAATGATCTGTGCAAAATCAGATCCAGGGAAAGTCTTTACATTTCTAAAAATAAAATAAAATTCTCAGATGCACAGTTTGATACCTTTTTAGGATGGTTAAAATGATTATTATTGGGTTATTTAAGTTATTTTTGAAGGTTAAAATTACAGGTATCGGTTATTCCAGTTTATTCGGTTTTTTTTGGTGATTTTTGAGCTTTTGGGGTTTGATGGGCGAAGGTGGTCGGAGGCGCTTTCGCCACCTAGGCCTTCGTCCCAGCAATTCCCTTTCCCGAGATTTTAAAACACAGGGCAAAGGGGGAAGAATTCAAAAAAATAGTTCTAAGCTATTCAATTTGATTTTTTAAATGCATTTTGACTGAACCGACGATTTTTTGACAAGAGGAGGAAGAAGTTCTTTTAGTTCTCAAATTCATAATTGTGCTCGTCCTTCCTACTGTATAATAAACTTAATTTTAGATTTCTTTTAGTCCCAAGGAAGTTCCTTCAATTGTGGTTTAAAATGAGCGAAATTCGGTTTTTTGTATTTTAGCTCCCGAAAAAGGCGGATCCTTTTGGTGTATATACCCACCATTTCTTGTACAAAAAAAAAAAAAAAAAAATTAGGGCTCATATTATTGGGAAATAAATGGCAAATTTTAATTTAATTGAGACTAGCGTCACAACTGCAACTCACCACAATAGCAATAGTAATAATGGTAGTGCCGGAAACAAGAGGAGAGTCTGCAATTTTTGTCAGAGGACTTACCACCGCAATTCTTTGATTAGACATCAGAAAATATGTGCAAACCGAAGCCCGGCGGAGGGAGATGTACCGAAGAAGATGAGTCGGGGTCGGGTCACGGCTGGGGATCAGAGGGATGGGTCCTTCAAGGAAAATCAAGTTCTTCAAAGAAAGTGTAAACTTCTTCAAGAGGGTAAGTCCTCAGTTTTTGTTTGGAATGGTTATATCTGTTTGGTTTAACATTGAAGTGAATGTAATTACTAATTACGCATTTTTTTGTCTCGTCTGCGTATGTATATGTTTAACAGTGTTATTCATTTCTTTAGGGGACCCACCCAAGCTGGAGGATTTCCGTGACATATGTGACACATCTGGGGAGAGCGACTTCTCAAATGATAACATCTTCACCGGTAATTTGTAGTTGTATTTACTTTTACGCCTCCGGGACTGCTTCCATGCGTGGTTTGATGTACTCCGTAGTTTTCGTAGACCAGAAATTATTATTTTTGATTTGATTTTCTTCCTACTCATACATTGTAGGTCCTCCAACATTATCGAGTGTGGATACTGAGAACAATGTACAAGCCCCTGGGATTACTGAATGCAAGGTTATGAACGGAGATTCTCAAACACCTCGAAAACCTATAAGGGCTGCAGCATTGGTGGCTTCGCAAAAAATCGTTTCCTCGACAAACATTATTACAAATCTCTTCTCTACCACCTCTAATCAATCTCTCCCAGTCAGTACAACCAATATCGTTAATCGGGATAGTGCAATAGTTGGATCTCAGTTGGAGCCTTACAGTCGACCCTCGAAACATAGTGACCAAGTACTTGTTTCAAAACCTAAGAAGACTCAGCATACTAACCGACGTCTAAGTAGTCACGGGAAGTGTAATAACAAGGACCCGACTTGTAAAGCGCAGAAGCGGGAGCGTCGTCATCCGTCTGGAATTACTACTCCAAATACTAAAGCCAGCGTAGTATTAAATGACACTGGTGAAGATGAAGAGTCCTCGCTAACTTGTCACAATTGTTCCGTAACATTTGAAAATCGTGCGTTGCTGCAATCGCATGGCTTAAAATACATCGCATCCGGAACACTAGTCTGTCTTGTGTGTTCAAATAAAAAAATCGAGAATTTAGATAACCACTTTAAAGAGGATCACCAGCTGGATAAGAAAAAGATCGTTTGCAGCTTGTGCAATGTGGCTGTGGATAAAAACCATCACTTTTACCATTTCAAAGAGCATCATTGTGTCACTAAAAAGCTGAAGTGTAATGTCTGCTCCCGTGAGTTTGGTTTTATGCAGTGTCTCCTCGTACACAAGAGTAATGACCATCTGAAGGAGTTGCACAATGCAAAGTACTGCCAAAGAAATGGAGACATGATGGCTACTGCAGAAAACAATGATAAAAGCGAAAAAAGTATATCTGATACAGACTGTTCCAAAAAGAGCAAGTACACGCGAAGATATGGTGCTCCTCCTCCTCGAAGGCAACTTATAAGAAATATCCAATCTAGTGAATTTACCAAATGTAATGGCAACAACGAAACGGCGACCCACAATCTAGGTGCTAGATCCGCAAGTCTAACCGCATTAAATGAAACGGTTATATCGGCACCTTTCCAAGAATCACCAACTGAGTCAAATCAAGACAGTGTAACTCATTATCCACCACTAAAATTAGATCAACATAGCATACTAAACTCCGAACAAATCGATATTAAGCCCACGATCCCGGACTGCGGTATTAGCGAAGATGCCCAGGGCGAATCTGCCAAAATTGAAAAGACTGGTGTAGAAAATCTATTGACGGGTGTAGAAAAGCTATTGAAGGTAGAAAAAGAGGAAGATTTAATTATAAAAATCGATGCCGTGGATTCTTTACCTTCTTCGCCTGCTCCTGCATCTCCGGCATTATTTGACGTCTACAAGGATTACACGTGTCGCAATTGTCCTGACCGATTCTTTGAGTCTAGGTACAAGTATTTGCGCCATCTGAAAGAATTTCATCATTGGACCCCGGATGTACAAATGGATCCTGATTATGAGCCTGAATTATGGTGCCCAGAATGTGGTTAGTCCATCGTAGCATAGATTCAACTTTGATCCATGTTGAGGCAATTAATATATTCTGAAAATGTTCATGCTCACGCATTTTTTTCTTTGCAGGGCATGAATTTGTTGTTCGACCTACACTCATGAAGCATCTCATCATAGCTCATGATGACGTCACCAATGTGGAGGACTATATGGAGAGAGTTGGTTACGGGGCTAGGCCGCTGCTGCAATTTCAGTGCTCTGTATGTTTCAACATTTTCGAGTCGGAAGATGACCTCTCACTTCATCGACGAAGTCATGGACTCGCTTATTTAAAATTTCTTGCCGCTAGTTCCCGGTTTTGATAACCTTGCTCGATTTTCTTCTTTGCGCGTGTTTATTGCTAAATCAAGTTTTGTATTTTCTCTCCTACGTCGGTATTATTAATTATGATCGTCTTAGTATGCTGCGCTAGTTTCTGTAGATTTATTAACGCTGCGGAGGCATGACGTTGTTTCCCTCCATAGACTTAACGGATTTTACGTGCTAACCGTGTAAAAATAGCAAGACCGTTCACATTCAGCCCCTTGTTATATATGTATTTATTATTCATTTATTGTTTACCACATACTATGTAGATGTTATGTAAATGTTTTATGTAACTCCGTGTTTACACTAAAAATTCACATTAAAAATTTGTGTTATTATTTATTACGTTATTTGTTTAAACCATGATCTCGTTATGACTCGAATTTTGTTAAAATTATTTATTAGCCTAAGTATGGTGCATTAGCTTTTTACAACTCAAAGTAAACAAAAAAATTCTGGGTATAAATTCCTTGTGAACATATAGTGGGTTTCAGTAGTGGAAAATAGCAAATAGCTGAAATTGAGTCGATGATTAGTGTATCGTAGTATTATACAGACGGATATACTTATGTATGAGGTGGTCTTGGATTCTCTTTACAAAATTGTGACTGCGTATTCATATGATACTTTGTTATTAATTGTGATCATTTGATTTTCTTTATACTTTGGAAGCAAAATAAAAAAAAGTGTCGTATTACTTTTCTTTATTACATTGTTCCTACTGTGGAGTTGATGACAAATTATTTTATTTATTGCCGTAATAATCAGTGCTAGGTGTATCTAGTTGCCCATTGAAAGCGAAGTGTAACCTACATGTATTAATGATTTTTAAACCTTTCCAAAGATATGCGTCAGGACCTCCAGTAGTCATTTATCTCTCTCTCAAGAGGTGCCCATTGACTTTTAATAAGTGAGACCAACAATTTGTACTAAAGGTTGGTCTTATTCAAATGATGTTTCTTTTTTACATTGTTACAATTATTTATTATTATTTGTTTTTTTTTCGTGTGTCTTGTGTTGTTCTCTGTCTTCCTTGAACCCCTTACAGTGTAGATCTCGTACCATTGTTGAACGGTTGTAGTAAAAAGATTTACCGTGTGTAAAGACTCTCTTGCCGTAAAGGAAAGGCAAAGAGGTGTAAAAGCCTAGTAATTTATGAGATTTATGTACAAGCCCATTTCCCCTTCTAAACATACAGTGGGTTGAACCTGTGTAGTAAAGCAACAATAATGTAGTAGAGGCTTATAGTAAGGTAAAAGTATACACGTTGAAAAATGTATTGTTGCTGCCTTGAGGCAAGAAACACCAAAGTGCACAAAAAAAAATTAATGAAAGGTTCTCTCCCCAGCTCTTTTCCTTTTTCTTCACATTCACAGACACCAGCTCAAGTGTATTTAGTTCAATTCAGGATTTTGGTGAGGACTCATCGTCTAGGTGCAAGTCAACCACTTGTATTCAAAATAAAGGTTCTTTTTTCTCTGTTTTCCCTACAAGAGTGAAGGACCCGATTGTGATCATGTCGTTGTTTTGACACTTGGAGATTATCACTCCAAAAATCCCTGTTTACCCCTTCCTAAAATTTTTTTTTGTCCCGTTTCCCCCTTGTGTGAGTGAACATTTTGAGCCAAAATGAAGTGCTTTGGACGCCGAAATTTTAGCAAGCACATCAAAATTATTTTATTGGATGACCAAGAAATTATACAAGAAGTCCAGGTATGAGTTCACATACATTTAGTTTTTGTTTTATCTTACTGTATCTCATATCATTTTTTTCTCATATTTTTCTCGCATCCGGACTATCAGGGACGAAATAATCTGGTTATTTTATTCCACGTTATTTTAATATTATGAAATATCAAAAAGGGTTGACGTCAAAGGGGAAATGCGAGGGAACATAGAGGTCAAGTTTCCTGTCATTTCTTGCGTGGATAAAGACAGGAAGAGGAGAGAGAGAGAAATGGTTAAAAAAAGGAGAAAGAAGGAGAGGCCGGAGAAAAAAAAAATTAAACTTCCTTTTCAACGAAAATTCTCATGCTTTTGATTTTTATTTTTCCCACGGTACAATATCCTTCCCTAAGGCCCTTTTTTCTTCCTTTTTAATGCTCTCCCCTTTTTTTCCTCGTTTCAATCCCGGACAAGATGGATTTTTCTCCTTGAGAGTTTCCATAACTCATTTGCCGTCTGTCTTTATCCTGGCAAATACGGCCGTCTTTATTGTCTTTTTGTCCATAATGACGATGGAAAAGGTGAGAGGGAGACCGGAGGAGAGTCATCATAAAAATGAAATGTTTTATTATGGTCGAAATTCCTCCTGAAGAAAAACAAGACTAGAAAAGTCATAAATCGCTAAATTTTTTTCGTCTCTTTATCCTCTAAACATTTTGACTACTGCACTGGTGAGAAATCTCACTTTTTCCCATCCCTATAAAAACTCGTTGTTGAAGTCCCCTTAAAAATCTTACAAGTAGTAACAGTCAGGATTAAGTATCCCATTTTTTTTGTTCAACATTGTTTACTTTGTATATTATTTCGCACATCCTCTCCAATTTTATAACACGATCACGTCTTTCAATGGCGAACACACGCACGGAGTTAAACCTGAAGTGAATTCACGATTTTTCTCCCGAGACGTGAATCATTTCCTCATTTTTTCCAGATCAGGATTTTCTCTTCTCTTTCTCTGGTTTTTTCTTCTTCTTCTTTTCAATGTAGACATCTTGAAAGAAATGGCAAGTACTTGGCCATAAAAATTAGAGGCAGTGACAATCACTGGCACATTTCCCATTCAATGGAGGCAATTATCACACGGTGAATACATTTCAATTGAGCAGAAATGACAGCTCAAAGGACACTGATTAAGAGGAGAAATTAGGGGGAATACAAATTTTGGTTGGGGGAATACAATTCTTCTTGCAGACGGAAGAAGAATATTTATCAGAAGAAATATTACTCTTTCTTAGGCTTAAGAAAGGAAGAAGGAACTTTAGAAAAAAAAAGCAAAATATATATCAAGATTAGGATGAAAGCACCAAAAAATAAGCACTAAAAACTAGCACCAACAAATTGTAAGGGAAAGCGTCAAAAATTAGTAAAGAGAAAGAAAAGGCTCAAAGGAAAAGCTCCAAAAAGGAAAGAGAGCCAACAAATGTATTTAGCAGGACATTAAAAGGACTTTATTGGGACGAGAGATGTAGAAAGAATCAAAATTAGAAACGAAACAAGAGAAAAAAAAGTGACCAAACGTTGCTTTTGAATGAAGATTGATTTGATACACCCACAAAAGAAGAAGAATATCTCACCAGCAACAGGTTGGCTATTTGTGAATGTATTTAAAAAAAATTACAGCTTCGACAAAGAAAAAAAAAATTGGCGTTAGATTCCGATGGTTTGTATACAAAGGTACAGACAAAAAAAAATATGAAGGAAGAAGTCTTTGATATGTGTTTAGACAGACTTTTCTTGAGACTTGAATGTGAGATGGGGATATATCTGTAGAGGATTTTTTGGTAGGGAGCATCGTCCTCTCTCTCGTCTCTCTCTCTCTTTCTCTCTCTCTCTCAACCCTTTCCTCCCTATTCATCTTCCTACGTTGAGTAGGATCGTGTGCTCTGTTTATATACACGGACAATAAAAAATATAAAAGGAAACGTACATCTCTTGCTATCTGAATCCATTTAGAAAAAAATGTACCAAAAAAAAAACATTTCATTTGGCAATCCTACGGAGATATACAAAAGGGATTGTTTTGGAGGGGAAATGGAAGAGAAATTGCTTACAGTGAGACTCCCGAGGGATTTCAAAAGGGAGAGAATCAATTTTTGTACAAGAGAAATAGCCTTCAGTGTTGGAGGAATTATTTTAGAGAAGAAATTCAGAGGGATTTCTGTATGATGTGCGATAGAGACGTGTAATTCTCCAAAGGGGGGAAGATGAGAAGACAAATCTTTTTGGGATGGGCCTTTTAGATCTGATAAAAAAGCAGTTGCTACTTGCTACAATTTTTTTCTATTCACTGTATAAAAAAGACGGATAGCATGGCTCTTTTTCCACGTTATCCATCGCCTCTAGTTATAATCCTGAAAAATCTCTTCCTCTCCCCATTTAAAATTGTACACACACCTTGAACATGTGTAAAAAAAATTCCCGTTTATTTTTTTCTTATTTAAACGCATTCAATGTACACACGCTCAGAGTCGTTTTTTTTTATTTCTTCCTCCGTCCTTATAGTGAGTACATAGATATATGGAAGGAAAGGGTTAAAAAATATTTGCACAGGAGCGCATTCAACCATGCCGGTGACGAATGAGTGAGACGTTGCTGGGAGTAAAAAGGCTGGATTCTGACACTTGTATACATAATAATGTATTTAATTATAACCCTTTTTTTTAACTACACTTACGACAGAATTGTTTACCATCCAGAGCGAGAGAGAAATATTATTTGCACAGTTAAAAAAAATGTTTTTTTTTTTGAAAGAAAAAAAAATACACAAGAATGTCATTTCTGGTCATACGAGACTACTGTACTTTTATTATTATGGTCATTATTGCACGCCACGCACACAATGTAAACACGACGGGGTTGGGGTGGGGGGATGAACGGGAGCTTTAATTACAATTTGGCATGACATCCAGAATTGTGGCATTTTTTGTATTATTATGAGGTTGATTGTTGTGTAAAAGACGAAGGGATTTCTTAGCAAAGGGATTTCTCAGGGGGGTTGCCTCCATTTTTTTTAGAAGTATTAATTCCAATGTAGATGAAGCCATACTAATTACTGTAATTACGATTTACTCCCTTTCGTTCCCTGAATTTCCCCCTTTTTGATTTGTATTCTTGATGCAGAAGGGTTGATTTGTTTTCTTTCATCTTTTGTCTTTCATTGTAAAGGAATATTCAAAATGCGTATACAAGTACAACTTATTAAACTATTTTCTTATTTTCTTCCGTTCAAACTGCTTTTGAATCTCAGGATGAGGAAGGGTTTCACTCTGCCATTGTTAAATCATAATAATAATATGGCGTGTACCCGTGAAAAAAATTGAAGACCGTTAGATTATTGCGTGTAGTTCCGACAAGCAGGTTGTAATTTTTTTTTTGTAGTTACACCAAATAGATTTTGGTGATTTGATATGCCTGATAAGTAATATAAAACATTTTTTAAACACAGTTTTAAGTACATAATAACATTATTCGGGAGAGCCGGAGCGATAGACGGAGATAAAAGGGGACCAAACTGGACGTTGGAGGTCCTCAAATTAGTTCCATAAAATGTAGGGCCTGGAAGAGATAAAAGAAGAAATTGGAAGAAAGCTTAAAATAATAAAAGTGTAGTCATAACACAATGGACAAAACAAAGTAGAGGCTTATATGAGTCCAAGAGAGATAAAAAAAGAATCTTTACCGTGATTTTTGGAGTGTAACAAACAAGACAAAAAAAGAAATTGAAGATCCTATAGCCAAGCCAAGATTATGAGAAAGAAAAGAAGAAGATTGAGAGGAATGAAGGTTAGCCCATAAATCACTGGTTCTTGGCGATTGGAAAGAGGTGAAAAAAATAAAGATTCACAAGAAAGTTCAAGAATAAAGAGAAAGGAGAGAGACGTAAAAAAAAAAGGAGATCTTGAAAGAATAAAAAAGGTCACGGAAGGATCACACGCATGAGGCAACTCCAAAGGAGTGCCTTAAGGGCCTTCCCCACCAAAGTCCATGTGTCTTGCACTATATAATTTACTGTAATAATCATTTTTTTTGGAAAAGGATTTTTTTTCCCTAACAACAAAACAACAATTACTAGACGTGGTGAGAGCCATAGTGAGAGGCACCAGAGAAAATCGAGAGAAATAGAGAGAGAGAAAATAGACAGAGAGAATTAGAGAGAAAATAGACGGGGAGAATTAGAGAGAAAACAGACAGGGAGAATTAGAGAGAAACTTGAGAGAGATAGTTAGAGAGAAAATAGAGAGAAAATAGAGAGA
>JAQGBT010003956.1:0-17945 GCA_034698585.1 Disparrhopalites patrizii | reverse complement strand
AGAGAGAGAAAGAGAGAGAGAGAGAGAGAGAGAGAGAAAGAGAGAGAAAGAGAAAGAAACATATCTCTATCTCGCTCCCGTTTCTCCAGCTCATCATCCTTCTACCCGGCATATTATTTCCACCATTTTATGTTCTTGCCACTGCCATTGAAGTCCTAAACGACTACTGTAAGAGATCTCGCGAGAGATAATGATCATGTATAATGTGGAAAAGTCTGGGCAGAATAAATATGTATTGGCTGGATAATATTACTAATAACTAAAAAGATATTTTCTATTCATAAGACCCAGCACATATCTATTTTGTTTTGGAACAATCATATTAGTAAAAAAACAAATGCCATTCTTCATCAATTAAATTAAAAGAACGGAGAAAAATTAAAAGAGAGAGTTATAAAATAAAACAGGTGAAAATGATTTATTACGCAGGGTATCCAATAGAATTTGACGAATAGGACATAGTCGGACCTAGAATGTGAAAAACAATATGTATTACACACCAAATACTGCGGATCTAACAGAAAAAATTATAAAAAATAGCGATGACGATTTTACTGTGCCCAGTACAAAAAATTTAATTGAACGCAAATAGATATTAGTTTTGTTTTTATATATTACTTTAGGGACATATTCAGTCATCGTTTTTGTCTCCACAATTCAAATGTTTTCCCCCAAATAATGTCCACAACAGTTTCCGGTGCTGAATTTTGTGCCAAATGTTTGCTTTCATCCATACTGTTCTTCTTCTTAGTACTCTTCTATACCATCCGATTCTCTCACAGTACCCCATTCCCCTTTTTTGAAATAATGACTACCAAAGAAACAACCTGGAAGTGCTGTTATTTTGAATGTAATTGTCTACTTCTCCCATCTAGGATTTAGCGTTCCTGAAAGTTTTTTGAAATTCCTAAAATTATTGTTATTGGTCCTAAAAAAAACTCTCCTTCCGTGATTTCCCTCCCTCATCATCGAGATGGAATAGTACGAGTGTGTGAAAACCAGGAACGTTAGTTATTTTTAGGTATGAGAGAGCAACTTCAAAAGAGCAATTTGCACCCAAAACTTGTCATAACTTTCCCCCCTCAATCTCATAAACAATCTCTTGCCACAAGCGACGTCAGTAATGACAATTGATATTTTTAATGTTTGTTATTCCCCCTGATTGACGAGCACCTCACTCTGGAACTAATCACTTTCCAAGTCAGGACAAACTTCTCCCAGAATAAGTGGACTGTAGAAGTAATTATCAAATGTGGGAAATTTACAGTCACCGGGAAAGTGTACTCTTCATTGCAATCTGCGTGGACTTAAATGAGCAGTGACATTTGATGAAAAGAATCGAATTTAAAAAAAAAATAAAGTGGGGGACGGAGGGGAGATTTATCTGTATAAATGAAAATAAATGTAAAATTCATTGAGAATAGAAAGTGTGGGAAAATAAAGGTCATGAATGAAACCATCCACCAAACACGCTCTCTTTCTCTCTCTTTTGCTGTCTCTCTCTTTCTCTCTCTGTCTCTCTCTCTCTTCACAACCAGAATGGCAACAATAATAAGGGGATATAATAGGTGACACAGTGTACATGTGTGCGAGAGCAGGGCGGCGGAAACGGTTGGGTGGTGATGGTGCCCTCTGCTCTTTTCTCTCAGCAGTTTATTCCCTACTCTCAATTCACACAAATCCACATCTATCATATGTATGCACTTTATTCCCAGCT
This sequence comes from Disparrhopalites patrizii, assembly GCA_034698585.1. Lineage (NCBI taxonomy): Eukaryota > Metazoa > Arthropoda > Collembola > Symphypleona > Sminthuridae > Disparrhopalites > Disparrhopalites patrizii. The sequence continues at coordinate 16,228 of JAQGBT010003956.1, read as the reverse complement.
ACATCTCTTTCCCTCTGACAAGGGTTGTTGTTCCCCCCAGAAATAATCCCTGAGGAACTTACGCACACACATCCACACATGGATTCACATACATATTTGTGTGTAACTCACACTCATACACGGCGTGGCCTATAAGGCAAGGGAAGAGTTTAGGCTGCACGCACACACACGCACACACACGCACACACACACCATCAACGACCAAGACCAGCCGCAGTTGGGGGAGATGAGAAGAGGGGGGCATTTTCAATTAATCGTCATAACAATCAAATTCAATGTCATCCTTAACTCAATGTCAGTCACAATGAGATTCGTTTCACACACAGACACACTTTTATACTTTAAGTCACTCTACATTATTACGTAAGTTAGACTCCTTCATTTACCCAGGTCGTTTCTTTGGGGGAAATAAGAGGCTTTTGCCTCTTCTTTTTTTCTTCAACTGTTTTCCTCTTTTGGAATTTTCCTGGATTTTCTTCAGGTCTTGTCCCCTTTTTCTTGTCTGTTTCTTTGACCTCACTTGTTTGTCTTTCATTTCCATTTTTTCTGAACTTTTATGTTGTTTAAACTCCTGGGTATCCTATTCCGTATAAATATTCTTTTCTCTATATCATTTTTTTTCTTTTTAACCGTTATCTTTATTTTATCATTCTCCGATTTCCTCCTCTTCTTTTTCTCTTTGGTTCTCTCCGTCTCCGTTTCGATCTCATTTTCTCACTTTTCTGTTATCTGAACTTCTTGATTTTCTCCTGGACGTTTCTATTTTCCCCTGTTTTCCTTCGTCTCCACTTCTCCATTTTTAATATCTTTTTTGGTTTCTCTAATTTTATTTTCTCTCTAATTTTATTTTCTTCTTTTCTCACTCATTTTATTTTCTCTCTAATTTTATTTTCTTCTTTTCTCACTCATTTTATTTTTTTCTTTCCTCTCTATTTTTCTCTTCTCTGCTTGTCTGTATCATTTCTCTATTTCCTCTTTTGATTTTACTCTTTCCTTTTTGCATTTATCCGTTCTCTATTTTTCTCGTTTGCTTTTCTCCGTACTTTTGTTTTCGTATTCTCATAAGTTCTTATTTCTTTTAATTTGTTTTTCCTTTTCTCGTTTTCTTTTCTCCGTACTAATTTTTCTATTTTGATTTTCCTTTCCTCTTAATTTTTCTATTTTGATTTTTCTTTCCTCTTAATTTTTCTGTTTTGATTTTCCTTTCCTCTTAATTTTTCTATTTTGATTTTCCTTTCCTCTTAATTTTTCTATTTTGATTTTCCTTTCCTCTTAATTTTTCTATTTTGATTTTTCTTTCCTCTTAATTTTTCTATTTTGTTTTTCCTTTCCTCCTTATTTCTCTATTTTGTTCTTCCTTTCCTCCTTATTTCTCTATTTTGTTCTTCCTTTCCTCCTTATTTCTCTATTTTGTTTATCTCATTTATTATGTTCTCTTTATTTCTCTTTTCTCCTTTTCCCTCTCTCGTTATTTTTCCTTTTCTCTCTACTTCCCTTGTTTTCCTTGTCGACCGACTTCTCTCTCTTTGTATTCCTGTTCCCAAGCTTTTTGTTGAATTCCTCTCCCCGTGTCTCTATCTTTGCTTTCCTTATGTCTCTTTGAGCTCCCTGCTATTTTGAGCTCTTCATTCTCTCACACTGTTTTTGTGGTGTGTCTCAGTGGAATAATTTAACTCTCTCTGTCTCTTCAATGTTCCCCCTTTTCAGGCCTCAAAGATCAACATTATTATTTCTCTCTCTGTCGTTCTCTGTGACACATGCATATTTTCTGAAGAATCCACTCATGTGATTGTGAGAACAAAATTCAGCTCGTTACAATATCTGTCCCAAAAAAGTGATTTTGAATTGCATCTAATTCATTATAATGGGTGCATTCATCTCCAAAAAACTAATTCGATTGTATGTCAATTTTCTTTATGCACGACATCGGTTTTGACTCCAGCATTAATTTTCTCTGCAAACGCTTTCATACTGTACAGTCTAATTTCTTCCTCTTCACTTCCCTAATAATACTATTCTATTTGTCCTCCACAATTCTGACTTGGGTCTCCACGGGATATAAAAGAAATTTTTATCAGTATTTATTATCCCTCCAATTCTAGTGACTCTTCATCCTTGACAGTGGTGGAGTTCCACTCTTATTATATGGTCACAATTATAAGTACAGAATACAAAAAAAAGTTGGAGCAGAGGTTTTTTTGGAACACCCTCTGACAGCTTTTAAGATCATTACTTCATGCGTGATCCGCTTTTTTGTCCCTCATTTCTCTCTGCCATGCATTTCTCCACCGGTAATTGGTTTCGCATAAGCGACTTCTAATAGAAAAAGATATGCCCCAATTTGAAAAAGCCTTCATTGGATTTACACATCTCCTTATTACTGCACAATACAAAGGCTTAAGGAATCCCCAGCAAAAACCAAAGTGTTTCGGGTTCCCCCAAAAAAATCTCGATTTAAAACCTCCTCATTTTGTAGGCTGAATCTTCAGAAGTGGATTAAGAGCCAAGGGAAATGTTTATCTCTCGTCTTACAGAGAAAGGAAATCCCGAGAATGGTAAAATTGCTCCGGGGCTTGAGAGTGAAATTAGAGCAAGAATATTTTTCTATTACCCCGCAAAACACAATCAAGTCTAAGCTACTTCCCCGCACAAAGGAAAATTACAACGAAAGGAACAAAGGCTTGGGTTAAAACGAGCCAAAAAAAATTGCGAGTTCCTTCCTTGTACACGTGTTTCCTGGAGAAACCACGAGAGCATATGGATGTTGGGAATGATAAATGCAGGGAAAGTTATGTGAGAAGAAAAGGGAGACTTTTTTCTCGAATCCAACCCCTTTGCAAAGTAATAACATTTAAAGTTGTAAAGTCTATTGTGTTAGTGTGGTTGATGATGATGCGATAGTGAATGGAGTGGCGAGGATGTTTGCTTTGATGTGAGGAATGATAACGGAGATAATAAGGTGGAAAAGAGTAAAGCTGACTGAAAGGGAACACAAGCAGGAGGAAGGGGAGAGAGCGAGAGTGAGGAAGCGAGAAAGACACAGGCAGAACGAGGGAAAACGAGAGAGAGAGAAAACAGAGAGTGAAAGTGAGAGACAGAGACTGCAAGGGATAAAAAGAGAGAGCAACGGAGACAGTCAGAGAGAGCAAGAGAGACAGTCACAGAGAGAAAGAGAGAGCGCGAGAGAAAGAGAAAAGAAGAGAGAGTGGGAGAGACAGTCAGAGAGAGAGATGAAGTCAAGCACAAAGTTAGAGAGCGGGAAAGAGAGAGAGACAAAAAACACAGAGAAGAAGACAGAGAAAGAGCAAGAGAGAAAGAGAAAGAAATAGGCAGAGATGGGACGAGCAAAGCAAACGGGGAGAAAGAGAGAGAGACAGAGTCAGCGAGACAAAGACAGAGAAAATAAAGTAGGGGAGAAAAAGAGACAATGAGAGAAAATAAGATAGGGGAGAAAAGAGAGAGACAGAGAGAGAAAGAGTAAGGGAGAGAAAGAGCAAGAGAGACAGAAACAGAAAGAGACAGAGATGGGACGAGAGAAAACGACGGACAGAAAAAGTAGGAGAGAAAGAGAGAGAAAAAGACAGAGAAAGAGAGAGAAAAAGACGGAGAGAAATAGGGAGAAAAAGACAGAGAAAGAGAGAAAAAGACGGAGAAAGAGAGAGAAAAAGACGGAGAGAAAGAGGGAGAAAGACAGAGAGAAAAAGGCGGAGAAAGAGAGAAAGAGAGAGACAAAAAGAGTTAGGGAGAGAAAAAAAGAGATAGAAAGAGACGATGGAGCAAAAAGAAAGTGAGCCTTTTAAATGCTCGTGGAGTACCAGGAAAAGATGAGAGGATTGTAAGACGACGACGAAAAGACGAAGAGCGTCCTTGATATTTCCACACTTTGCTCATGTGATTACTTACCGTCGGCCCTTTATATACTTATCTATATGTATGTACAACTATACAGAAACGCTCCCATCCCACAAGAAAAGGGGAAAAAAGGAAGGGGGCTGTATGCACCTACATAAATTAGCTTGATGGGGTTAGTTGTGAATGTGTGTTGGCGGAAGGAGACGTAGCTATTTCTGCAGGGAATAAACGTATAGTCCAAGTCATTTCTGGCTCAAGTGAACATGTTTATTACAGTTGTTGCTGGACGGACGCTTTGTAATACAGTGGATACAGCTTGGATTTAGGCACTTTCCCCCTCTTTCTTGTCATCTCTGCTCTAATGTTTTCTTTAGATTTTACACCCCTTTCTCGCTCGCCGCAGTCTTCCTTTTTATTCTAATTTACTTATTTTGTTCTATGCTCCCTTTTCCTCTGTTCGGATTTTTATAACTTATCCCAAGCTCTCTCTCCGTTTTGCTCTGAGTTTCATCATTTCTTTAATGCTTTTGGCTCCAGTTTTTTCCCTATCTTATCTCTATGTTTGCCTTTTCCCTTTTGTCTCCCTTTTCTCTGTTTTCTATCAATTTTAATTTTTTTTTATCGTCCTACCATTTCCTCTCACATGCTAGTTTTTTCTCTCTCTTCCACTTGTATTTTATTTTCCCTCCTCGACCTTGTGCTCCAATTTTTCTCCCATTTCTTTCTTTCCTGTATTTCCATTGGTCTCTCCTTTATCCTTTGTTTTGCCCCGAAATATTGACTCCCGTTTCTCCTCCCTTCACCCGTTTTTGCCGTTTTCTCTCCATTAACTTCCAAGTATTTTCTCCGACTCTTTTTTTCGTTTCTCCCTCTTGTACTTTGCCTTAGCCCAAATTGTTTTCATTTATAACATTATTTTCTCACCTGCATATTTTGCATCTGACAACGTATCCCAGATTCTTGCCATTCTCTCTGGAAATATCTCACATCGGGATTTCTCGCTCCTTTTTTCTCCTTGCCTTCTCTCCCTGACATTACACTGGTATAATTTGCCCTAATTCCTTCCCCCCATCGCCTTTTGTCTCCCCTTATCTTCACAGTTCTCTAATTCCCTGGTCATGTTGGTTCCTGGGCGGAGGAAGAGGAGGCGGAGGAGGGGGAAGTTGTTCCCAAGTTGATGGTGGCATGGATGATATTATGGGAGCTGTTGTGTGAGAAGTATATTTCCGAGCAAATGTAAAAAGGGGGAAAAGGAAGAGGAAAAGGGGACAATGACGGGAGAGAAAGTTGAGAGTCTAAAAATGTATGTAGCTGCTGGTGGTATTAAATCGTGGTCGTTGTATCCCCGGTAGTTACCATTGTGTGTTTGGAGAGAGGGTAAGTTAAAAGGATGAGAAGTTGGTCTGTGTCTGTGTGTGAGTTGAGAGAGAGAGAGAAAGAGAGAGAGAGAGAGGGTTGTGGAGGCCGTCAAGAGAAAGTAGGTAAAAAGTTTATATAAGAGCCGGTCTCCCCATGTAGAACTCCGTATATACATAGATATACACAATTTGAAGATGGTCGTCAGAATAAAAGTGTCATTACTCAACGTCTAATTGTGTTAGTCTCTACGGGCATAAAACAAAGGGAGGACAAATGGTCGGGAAATATAAGTTAGAAGCTCATTTCTACAGCAATTACCTCCGATTACGACTATGTTTCAACTTTGGAATGGAAAAAGATTTAGAGCGAAGGGATTTTATCATTGGGTCGGCATGAGGGTCTTTTTCTCCTTCTCTCCCATCACGCTGTAATGTTCCAGGGAGAGAGAGAGACAGAGAGAAAACGAGAGGGGGGTGTGTGTATACCTATATTAGGTAGAATTTTACTCTCTCTCAGTTTCTCTCTCGCTTTCTCCCTCGCTCTCTCCCTCTCGCTCTCTCACTCTCTTTTTTCCACCGCTCATCTTCTTTGGTTTCCTCGCCTCGAGTCATTCGATCTTCTTTTTTCCTCCTATCTCCTCCTTGTGAATTTTAAGGCTTTCCACTTTTTCTTCTTCAGCCGTCGCCTTAGCAGAAAAGTAGGGGGAGATGGGCAAATTTTAAGGTAATACATGTTGTTGGAGGTAACACACTTATACTTAGTGAGTTGGAGTAAAGATTGTTTGACTCAAAAAGTCTCCCTATCTCTCTCCATTTTCTCTCTCCTTTTTCTCTCTCCTTTCTCTCTCTCCTTTCTCTCTCTCGCTCCGTCTCTTTCCCCCGCGTGTGTAAACGAGTCTTCGGAGACAGTAACGGTGTGCCTATGAGGGGGAGGGGTGAGTGCATATCGTCGGTGAAGAAACGTATCGGACTATCTCCAGCGAACGCTAATTCACGAAGTGATCATCTCCATTTTTCTTGCGTGCAGTAAGTGATCATCTCCAAAAATAAATCAAAACCAAAAAAATTGAATAAATTTTTCAAAATGAAGATTATGAGAAATTTTAATTAGGACTCTATATACTCACTAATTAACCAATATGAATTATTTTTTTCAGTTTTTTTCCACTACAGCAGCGGTGAGCAAACTGGTGACTTTGGTCACCCGAGTGACCATTCGACAATTTTGCTGTGACCTTTGCCAACATTTAGGTGACTTAAATTTAAACTAGTTTTGCAGTTGAGCAAGTCAAAACAGTTACACCAAAATTACGAAATTTCCATTTCTATTTAACGCTGCATACAACGCAGATTCTGCAATTTACCGTTAAATATTGTACATACCTGAAAGTATAACAATCGACTCTTTACGGCACAACTTTGTCTACCGATTACAAGCGTTTTGTATACCTCACGCAGTACACAGGAGTACATTGCGGATAAATCGTTAATGCAGGTGGTAAACTGAAGACATACTGCGCGATACAGCACCAAATTTGCGTACATCGGGTTTTAGTTTAAGTCCGTACATACAATTACAAATTATTCAGGCACTCCGTGTGGCATACAAAACGCGCATAAATGATACACAAAGTTGTACCATTTATTAAGGGTCGATTGTTATGCTTTTTGAATATAGCGATTGATTTCTTCGTGTCGCTCTCGTTGTGATTTTCTGTACTTCCACGATCGCGTAGGAACATCTCAGGGCAGTTCTGACGCAGAGTGAAACATTGGCAGTGGTAGTGTTTTTTTTACGGCCGAATTGTCCCGGTAGATTTCTTGTGTATGGTTAAAGTTGTATTAAATTTGGGTTATGCTTGCGCAATTTCAGACAGATCAGTACCAAAAACTAATTTTTGTCGCTTTCAGTGCTCAATTATTAGGTCAAAAATCAGCTTGTTTTCGGCAAAATTTTACGGACACTGTTGTTGCACCCTTTAACCACAATGTGAAACCCAACCGTAAACGTACACGGCCCTAGCGACCACAACTTATTCCCCCGGGTTTCTCCATAATTTTGAGCAAATAACTGATAATACTTTCTATTCAATACTTGGCTCTAAAAGTATTTTCATTCGTCGGCTCTATGCTCCCGCAATGATTACAGCTAACTTCTATTAATGTTGTTTAAGCTATATTACAAAATTATAATTTTTTCCTCGTGACCATTGGTTGTATGTAAAAATGAATTGTGACCTCCAGTTTAAATGTTTGCTCGCCCCTGCACTACAGTCACGTCTACTGTGTAGAATAGCGAATAGCACAGATTTAAGTCCGACCGCCATTGCAAATTAATTATAACAGCAAACTAAACACAACTTATCACAATCGAACTAAATTAATTTGCATTGTTAAATTGCTGGTCCTCTATACACGTAGTGTTGTAAGTTGTCACGATTTTGTTTATAAACAAATCAATAGCAAAATCGTACTTTGTGCTCCGTATAATAACTAATAACAATAACATGCAAAAGACAGAGTTATCAACAAAAACAAAACCCCACATATTTTATGAAAATTGTGGGTGGGCAAAAACAATACAAAAAACAAACTGAAAGCACTATTCACACGTTTGCTTCGAAAATTTAGTTCGAGATGCAAGTTTGTTAAAAACATCAAAATAAATTAAACGTCCGTTCGTTCAGACTTTCAGACGGAAAATTAGCTAAAAGGAACGTATAGCGCGGTACATAGTTCGTCCAAGGCCCAAGGGCATCTATTTGATTTTTATTGGACTTGATTACTTTATGCACAGAGGCAGAATGGAGATGATCACTTCGTGAATTAGCGTTCGCTGGAGATAGTCCAATACGTTTCTTCACCGACGATATGTAGGTAGGTATAATTATCATAATTTTACTGTATTTTTAGAAATTGAGAACGCATTTATTGTTTGACGATTATTACCATTTGCTCGTGGAAGCACTTCATTGAGATCTGAGATGCGTATAAGTTATTACGAACGTATTTATTAATTATTTATTTTTACCGAATACTAATTATTATGTGGAGACGGGAGACGCCTTTGGAGCTTGAGGTGAGGATGAATAAAATCTTCATTTCCCGCATTTCCGGAGTTTTCAATATTTTCGTCAACCTATTGGTATTTGGAGAAGATACGTTTTTGGGGGATCGGGATCACTCTTTCAACCGGCAGTTGTGGGTAATAATTAAAAAATAAAAAATGTCATTCGCAGGCGAGTTTATTGTCGAAGCTGGTGAGGACGATGGCAAAAGCCTGGAGGGCGCATAGGGGGTAGCGATAATCCATGGTGAACAGGTCAGATGCCACTCGACCGAATTGGAGAATCACGTAATCTTCTACAAGGTTATTTAATTGATTTTGTTAACTTATTTCAAATATTAAAGTACATTGGTACATAGTAGAAGCCTAAAGTTTCTATTTAATACATTTAATCTATTATTTAATCTATTATCTATTTATTACATACATGTAAGTATATACATTATACATGTGTCTGTTTTTCGAAAATTAAAATTACCCTTTTTTTCGTGAATGATTTGAAAATTCTTCACAGATGCCTGGGTCACCCGGCCATGGAAGTTGAGAACGAAAGATTGATTGTCATCGTTCCAAATTGGGGCTTTGTTTCGAAGCTCAAAGAACTCGCCGTCTTCTTCTTGCTTGTGCAATTCTAGGGAGTCAGAGTACTGACCTTTATTTATCACATCATTAGACATGACATAATCGAATCTCAGTATTACTGTCGTATTATTTACGAACCTAAAATACTGTCCTTCTCTTTGTCAGGTCTGTGTTCATGTCTCTTGGTCTCGTTTTTCATTTCGGGGATCAGAACCTTCATCTTCCTGGGACCTTTAAAGCCCAATACGTTTGGTTCCTGCAAATAGTAAAGGTTTATTTTTTTGTAGGTGAGTGAACTAACGTTTGTTGTCATTTGTACAATTTCACCTATTTCTATGCCTTTGAAACGTGTTTTTAATTAGTTTACATAAATGACTGCTGCAAGCTGCTCCCTCAGGGGCTGTTCACTTCCGTAACTCTGGAACAGACCAAGTTTCTTTTGTGATTGCCCGTTGTCGTAGATGATGAACTGCGTCCCTAACAAATTCGATCTGACTTTCCCCACAAAATGAGTGCTGTCTCGCGACAGATCAGAAGCATCCGTAGAGATTAAGTAATTACTGGTAGTACTCTTCTTCCGTTTTCTTCCCGTCAGTAGGAGAATCTGGAATTACGGGTCACAAGAATTACAACCAGATCTACTTTACTATTTAGTAAGTACCAAAAAGTGATTTGTCGTGCTATAATTGTATTTTATTTTTTGAAGGCTCTACTTTCCGTCCGTCAGGTCGTTCCAAGTGCATGTAGTAGGTGGGATATAAGCCCCGGTCAACTCCTTTACGATCTCGAGTGACACGACATTGGATGTCATAGCCGATGGCTGCAGGTTGCAGGACAAACTCATCAATGTTATCCATCACCTGCTTAAGCTTTATGCATTTCACTATTTGGCCAGTTTCTTGCTCCGTTGTATGCTGAAATACGAAGTGTACATATATAGGTACATATACATACATACGTATTATCAAACTGTTTTATTGATTTGAGCCTGGTCTTGAGTGTTCCCTCTTCATTCAATTGTTTTACTATTTACTGTGTATTGCAAGTACTGTTATACCTGTCATTATCACACGTACCGTAAAAAATTTACTAATGACTGGTTCCACATTTTCATAACGACCTTCTTTTTCGACTCCTTCTTCCGTTCTAGTGAAGAAATTCAGGATGCTGTCGTGATTAGGATCCTGGCTACGAATGTCAGAAGGAATCTCATGGACGCTGTTATTCGCGCTACTCTTTCTAGTTCTACAACTCCTTGGCGACCCCCCGGGTGGAGTATTCCAAACAACCTTGACTTGTGGGATTTCTTCTTCGCCACTGCTGTTGCTTTTGTTATTAATGCCAGAATAGTCTTCATCACTGCTACATCTATTTTTTCCACCGACAATGCTACTGCTTGGAAGACTTCGAGCATCAAAATTGTCCTCCAGAACAAGGGATTCTACGGAAATGTAGCGACGAGCAGTAGTACTTTTTTCTTGCTCGATAGTATTAGTATTACTGATGTTGCCACATTCGTCATTACTTTCACTCTTCTCATCCTCAGTTCTTCCTTGATCTTCTTCAGCGGTGGAATTATTCTCGGAGACAGTGTCAGAGGAAGAAGCGGCGGAAGATGTGTCGTAACAAGAGTCAGGATTTTCGTAATCGTCCCCATCATCGTCCCCACATTTGGTCGCCCTGTCTCCTCTTTTCGTCAGTTTCACTTTTCTATCCATGTCATTGGTCAGATCAATAGTTTCCAGGTCGAAACCCAGTCCATCCAATGTGCATTTGCTCGCAGATTTTTCAATAATGCTCCTCTTGGAATTATTCAGTTTTGGTGTCGTAAATGTTACCTCGTTTTCAATGAAAAAGCCATCGCGTCTGGAGCGATTTTTACTATGGTAATGGTGGCTTTTGCAGCTATATGTCGGTGCTGGTTTTTTGAGATCTTGAGCGGGGTAGATATCGACCTCATTGTTTCTCCCGTATTTTGTTTTTCCAGTGGTCCCGGAAGAGGATGACGTTGTGGAGGTTGAATGAAATCCTTTCGTCCTTGTGGATGCTCGGTTGGTTAATGTTATCGGACCGCTTGGTCTCACATTGATCACGGGATTAGTTACAGCATGACGCCCTAAGGGAGATTGTTTGGGTGAATTGTTCCCTGAAATGGAGGAGGTGAATTTTGGAGTGCCTGCAGAGCCGTAGCTAAAGATGCCGCCTTCCTCCAAACTCTCAATATTACTCGAAAGATTGTCTGCAGCTTTGGCCGAAGATCCGCGTCTGCTTCGAAAACGTGAGTGCTGCTCTTCGACTTCGTAGTGCAACTTTGCTGGTTGGTTATGTCTGTCCATTTTTAGGTCAAAATTGACTCGTACTGTATTTCAAATGCTTTGTTTTCGCACTTGTCCGTTTACGTGGCGACCTTGTTTTGTATCTACAAAATCGTAAAAAAAACAGTTGTAGCTTACAATTGATGAAAGTTAACCTAGCTAGTTATGAATACCTAATACCTATGCATAATATACGTAAGACCAAAGATGCAGGAACTAAGATGTAACTATATGTATAACTACATACATACGTTGGGATGATTCGTAGAAAGAAGTTCGCAGATCTAATGTTTTGGATTTTTGGAGTGATTCTAACCGTTAAACAAAATCAGACAGTGACAATTAGACCGAAGGAAGACCAAGACGTCAAGAGTGAAGAATAGAAAGACTCAAGTCAAGAGCCAAGATTAATCAAGACCAAGACGCAGCTGCTAGCCTGATTTTGTTATGATTCACTTTCATTAAGTAGTAAGCGACTCGTGTTGTCGTGTTACTCGTGTACGTGTACGTGAAAGTGAGGTGAGGCCCCCGGGGCCAGGGGGCTTTCCGTACTTTCACGTACGGGTAGGACGTACGACCTTACGACGCGCAGAGTTATAATTTATAATATTTATTATGTAGTTAGAATATAAGTTTATAACTTTGTGACATAGTATAGAGTACTGTACTGATTACTGATACGGAGTAGGTACCGAGTAGGAGTAGGAGAGCTTGACAATGTGAGTGAGCGACTGAGCTGGAGCTGGTCAGTGGAATGGAATTAGTGGAATCAGATAGGTAATCAGAATCAGTGAATATCTGAATATGTACAAGGACGGAAATGTCAATTTGAAAGTTGAATTGATTTGGCAATTGAAGCATTGGAAATTAGAACATTGGAACTTTGAAAAAGTGAGAAGGATTAATAGGATGCAATTATTTAAGCATACTATTAATTTTTGCGCATGGTCGCGTTCATGCGAGAGCGATTTTCAATTGCACAATGTATTGCAATTTGCAATTATCGAATAATGATTCTGGTTTGTTTTGTATGCAAAACATTTAAAAAATCGACATCTGTGTCAATTTGCAATTCCTATAATATATTGTTTATTGTTTATGCAACACACGTATATAGTTTATATTTTATATATTACGTGCATACTGCATACTTATGTGCATTATGCATATCTGTAGATGTAGATTTGTTGAAATTGTTTATTGTTTCAGTTTCATAATAATAATGTAATTTTGGAATGTCAGTCTTCTGTCTTCTCGTCTTCCAGGTTCCCACTTAAGTTCCCGTTCCCATTTCCACCTTCCCATGCAAAAGTGCCAGCTCGCCATCTGGGGTTCCGGAGGTATAAATTATAGCTGAGCTTGTGGATTGGAGGCGGAGGCTCAGACTCTCGGACTCGGACTACTCAGAAGAGCCCGTCAGACCTGCGTGTGCGTATGAGCAAATCAGGAATCAACAGCTCGGATCAGACATCAGACAGTCTCTCGCTCGCCCGTACGTAGTTCGCAAGTCCCCATACACACTACACATAGTAACGGTTTTTCTTTCCGATATCTGTGTATTTTGATTAAGATTAACGTCAATATTACACTGCAGGAAACAGGCCTCGAAAACTCGACACAATATTGTAAGACGCACAAGTTGGTTTTCGCAATTATTTATGAATAAGTTTCACCGAAGTTTGCATTTTTAACAGGCGCGGCAGGATCACAAGGTTCACGCTCGTAATTGGACACCACACCAACGGGACACTCGCCATCTCCAAACATCCCTTTTCTCTACGACTACAGTCCGAAAACCTTGGAAAGCTCGAACTGGTGGATTCAAAAATACTAATGTAAGAGATAAATGTGACCTATCTGCGGCTGATCATTTGTATTAAAAATGCGTGTAATTGCACCATTTCGCATGTGTGGACATCAGACATTAGACATTATACTTAAAGTGACGAACTTCTGATAATATAATATTTTACAACGATAAATACTTGCAGGTAAAAGCGTTTTCCTAGATATCCAAGCTCATACAACCGAACAAGATGCCGAAATTGAAAAAAGGGAAGAAGGGTAAAGGAAAACGAAAGGGAAAGAAAAAGGGAAAAAAGAAGAAGAAGGTAGAAACCCACCCTCCACCGCTTCACCTTCTGACGGAATTGTACAATATCCTGATGGAAAAAATTGGGCATCTCAACGAAATGCGAATCATGGCTCGGAAAAAACGTATTGAAGCTTGGTTTATGACCCGGGAGATGTCCGACCTAAAATCCGACAATCAAATCTATCGAGATTACTTGAATGATGGCATTGAGGATCTAATAGAAATCATTGGCAAAATCACGTAATCATGATCGACTTTATTAAAAGTAGAATGTATTTTAATAAGCAACATAGTCGTTATATACGAGAATTCGTATAAGTGCCATCCGTAAAAAGAGTCCTATAAAATATTTTTTGCTGCAGCGATGAAATCCAAAAGGAACGAGATTCTATGCAAAAAGAGATTGATCGACTTATGGCAGCGCTCATGAAGAGGCATAATCAAATCCTGAAGAGGACACAGGAAGTTGAAGAAGAGCTAGATAAAGTTAAGGCGGACCTACTTGAATTCGAGCCATTAATGTAGGTGCTCCAAGTCGCCAAACTGCATGTTTTTCGCAACTCCCAGTATAACTCGACGTATAATACATGAACTACTGAATGAAATGTGTACTCAAGATTTGATTATCTTTTGCTGGATTAGGCAAAAGCTCGCCAAAATGTTGGCAAGACTCGAACAATTGAAAAAAGAACTGGAGGCTGCGGAATTGGAGGCGGATATAAAAACGCGACATTTGAAAAACCAATTTCTCATGTAAGTATGCTTAAGTACTACTTAATTAGCCAAATTGACCAATTACCAGGTATAACACTAAGTTCTGTGTATCAATCTCATTTTAAATGACTCCTAATGATCATTCCTAAATTGATGGCCGGTAAAACAAAAAAACACTCACAAACTCACTTAATTTACTAAAATAGGGAGAGAGCGAAGCTTCACAATCATCTGGAGAAGCAGCTCTGGCTGCTGATACAAAATCTTCGTTCTCATATTATGCCCATTCTTTGGCACCACTTAAAGAAGACGCAAAACAACAATAATTGCTATCGATGGCAATTGGCGAAGGCTGACATGAAGAACATTGTAATTTGTTTTTGATCGTGTAAAGCCTGTTGGCTCTTTTCAGCATCAATGATTTAAGTTTAAACTTAATGAAGAAATTTTCGTGGTGGTTAGTTCATGTAGTAGATGTATTAGCACATGTAGCATATGCACATTGGAAGAAAAAATTCGGTAACGTATTTTTAATATGGAATGTAATATGTAATAGCTGCTTTTATATGTACATATTTCACTTACAGCAACTGGGCGAGCAACGGGATGACTTGATGTTGAAGAGGAAACTGCTCACCATTGAGCAGAATTACATTGGCGTGGATTGGGCTTTTTTTGTTAGTCATACTGATCCATTTTTGCGTAAAATTTTTGTGACATTTGTGACTATGTATACATTCACATTCGTGATTATGTTAATGTTAATGGATATACATATATACATAGATGTACATGGATGTACATACATACATGGATGTACATATAACATGTATTGTAACACACGTGATAATGGGTAATTTCATTCAGAAATTGGCGGAGGCTCAGGAGAAGAAGAGAGCAGCCAGAACTAAATTATTGCTAACGCCAAAGCGTCCGAAAACGGAAGAGCCCCCGACGGACCTAGCCAATGCTTTCAATATTTACCTCAAGAAGAGGCTAACTGCATATCAAGAGGCTCGAAGGCGTGATGCCAAGAACAAGAAACTTGCCATGAGTAAATCCAAGCTTCTTTTCGCCGACGAAGGTAATTGTTGTTTTTCTTATAAATATACAATATGTATATGTACATAGTAACATAGTGTACAGTGTATAAAATAAATACATGTAATATAATATGTGTATTTAAAATGTGTTTTATTATTATGCAAATGTGCATATGCATATAATAAATAATATACTTTTCGGTTTAATATTGTTCTTGTAATTTTCACTTCTACTCCCTACTTAACTACTTATACACTTATATTTGTGTAAACCTTAGAAACCGACGAGGAAGAAGAAGAGGAGGAAGAGGAAGACTTGGAGGACTTTGGCGAAGGGGAGGATGATGAATGGGAGGATGTTGAAGAATATGATGGTGAGGGAGCGGATTGGGGTCTCCTGAAGAAAAAGAAAAGGAAGAAGAAGCGTCGCAAGCCCAAGTACTACGTAGATGAGGACGGTAATGAGGAAGAAGAAGAAGATTCTGGGTCCGAGGAGGAGTCGGAAGATGATGACGATGACAGCGAAGAAGATAGTGACGAGGAGGAGGAAGGGGAAGGCGAAAAACGTGGGAGCTCTTCTTCAATCAAGTCTTGAAAAGGATGGGCATATCTGGTGTATTCTATTCTGCAGATTTGACGGATTCTGATTTTAAATATCTTAATACTAACATAATAAGTCTTCCAGACAAACAATTTCAGTTTTGTATGAAAATATAAGCGTCTAATATGTACATACATATGTACACTTTCGAAACTTGCGAAATGAGGGCGCGAAAGCACACTAGCCCACAATAATGTCTGGTTTATGATAATTAATCTATAAGAAAGAACAAGTAAGTACCTATGTGGATGCCATTTTGAATATATAGACAACCTTTGTAACGAGAGATTATAGTACTATTACGAAAATCGAATCAAACTCAAACAGTCTGGTCAGTAGTCAGAATTCTTTCAAATGAAAAAATAAAAATCCGTTCAAATATCACTGATCTGTCAGTAAGAGCAAACTCGTGCAAGAATGTAATAGGCAATCTTTTATTTACTATCAAAAGGCAGGACTGGAACAATGGCTCCAAAACACCTCCCAGAAATGAGTACACATTTCTACTACATACATAAACATATGTGTTGCGGACAGCAAGAAATACCTTTCAATTAATAAACAAGAACTTTTGCAGTACAAGCAAAATTCCCAATACTTG
>JAQGBT010003955.1:0-17945 GCA_034698585.1 Disparrhopalites patrizii | reverse complement strand
AAGAGAGAAAGGAGAGAGATAGAAGAGAGAAAGGAGAGAGATAGAAGAGAGAAAGGAGAGAGATAGAAGAGAGAAAGGAGAGAGATAGAAGAGAGAAAGAAGAGAAATAGAAGAGAGAAAGGAGAGAAATAGAAGAGAGAAAGGAGAGAGATAGAAGAGAGAGAGAGGAGAGAAATAGAACAGAGAAAGGAGAGAGGTAGGAGAGAGAGAGAAGATAGGGAGAGAGTATAGAAAGAGAGAAAGAGAGATGACAAAGAGATGGAGAAAAAAAGAGATAGGAAGAGAGAGATGACAAAGAGATGGAGAGAGAAAAAAGAGATAGGAAGAGAGAGAGAAATCGAGAGAGATAGGAAGAGAGAGAGAAAACGAGAGAGATAGGAAGAGAGAGAGAAAACGGGAGAGATAGGAAGAGAGAGAAATAGGACGAGAGAAAAAGAGAGAGAAAGAGAGAGAGAGAGATAGGAGAAAGAGTAAGATAACGGCGAATACATCTCGCCCTCGTTTACCTTGACGAAGAGCATGCATTTCCTGAGACGTTGCATTTCCTCCCCTGCACCAAAAAGATGAGAGTGCATCGGTGCAGAATGCAAGTGTTAAAGTTACTCCTCTCTCTTTCCCTTCTTATATTTCTGGTGCAATCCTAATGGTGAGCTTGATAAAATCCCTCTCTCTCTCTTTCTCTCTCTCTATGCTTGTCTCTCCTTTCTTCCTCTCTCGCCCCTCCTGAAGGTCATACAAGAATACACAAGTACATACATAAACAGCGTCGGGTTGGATAAACATGTAGCCTCTGGCCTGTCACCGTCATTTTTCTTCTTTTTTTATATAGATATATATTATCCAGCATTTCCAGCGTGCTTGGGGCGCAGTGGAACACCCACGTACCATAGGAATAATGTACTTTGTGGAACAACGTGCAGTTTTTTTCTCTTTGGTAGAAAAAAATGGGAGAAAAGTCACTTGGTATGGTAAATGGGAAGGAGCATGAAAAAAACCTCGGCAGCATATGGCACAACCCAAGATAACTTCTTAACTTGGTCCATTTCTCCTCTGTTTACCCGTATTTATAATGAGACGAAGGGGTTGAATTTGTCCATATGTACAAGCACGAGCATTTCCAAGGTAAATACTGCGGTCTGGGAAAAAAATGGGAAGAGAAAGAAAAGTGTATACGGTAGCCAGTGTGGCGCCAAAGGAAACTTTTCCCCCTTCGTTTTCTTCCTTAGCCTTTGGGCTATGTTGGAATAAACCCTGGCCTTTTTGGAGGAACTTCCCAACTTTCCCCTCCTTCATCCCCCATTCATTCACATGGGTCACACTTGTGTGCTCCACAAAACTTGCCCTTTCCTCCCTCTTTATCACCTTTTCAGGGGAAAGACACTCTCCGTCTTCCAGAATATTTACCTCTGAAATTAAATGTAGGAAAAAAATGCTTGAATGACAAAAATCATTGATTTGTCTCCTTCATCTCGTGTTCCCCCCCCCCAAAGTTTGCCTCCTGCAAATCCACTCCAGCATCTTTACCGGTTGAGGGTGAAACTTGGGAGAAATAACTTTATGAAGGAGTTGCCTTGGCTCTCCGTCTCTCTTTCTCCCCTGTCATCACCTTTTGCGTTTGCCCACTAATAAATTAAATTACAACCGAACTTGTAACAAGCTCTAGTGAACAACTCATCTCCGTCTTATCCCTCTTCTTGACGGAGAAAGAGAGGAAATACTTGAATTATTATTATTGTTCAGAGAACACTCACACAACTCTGTCATTTATGGCAGGGAATGGTATTTACATCTTGTTCAATTTGCACTCAACACAGACGAGGATCATCCCTCGGGTTTCCTCAAGTGCTTTTGTTGTTCACGTTCTTGTAACTCATAAAAAAAACAAGTCCATACGTAGTGGTAAAAGAGCTTTGAAGGAAAAAAAGCCTTTGCCATGGAAGATAAGCCTGACAGGAACTATGATTCTGGTCAATGAGTTGGAGCTTCGCTAAATGGTAATTGTGAGAATCCTCGCAAGTTTTTGAGAGGTCATAAATTCTTTGGGATAATGTTATTTAGTACTCGCCTCACCAATGTTTGCCTCTCTTTTGTTTGGATGACTCAAGCGAAATGTGTCAATATAAATGTAACAAGGAGAAGCTTTTGCGGTGGAAAGTAGAGCCAAGTCTACTTATCCTTGCCTTGCCTCGTCCCTAAAAGTGCAGCGGACGAAAAGTGTATTAAAGGAGCTTGTTTTCCGCACTTATTTACAATTAAGCCCCTTTTTTCTGGCAGAGGACTGTCACACAGGGAGGGCTCATTGTCTAAATGGTGAGCTAGTTGAGACCAGAAAAAGGGTGACAGAGAGAGAGAGAGAGAGAGAGAGAGAGAAAATATTAGTACTAAGGAATGATGGCTCATAAAAGCCGAGTGACATGTTGAAAATGGTAGTTAAAAAGGACGTTGAAATGCCCATATAGATTTTACCTCGAGAGTCTCTCAGCTCATTCTGGAGATTTAGTAGACTAGAAGATATGGGATACTTTTTTTCTCTCTTGTTTCTCTTTTTTTTATTATGTCTCCACACAAAAAACAATAACCCTGGTCTTCCTCCAATGGTAATGGGCTTTACACGGTAAACGAGAATGGGAGTGAGACCGTGACGTGTTTCGCGGTATTGTTAGCTATTTTGGAGCTCAGAAGCTCGCTAGAACCAACATAAAAAGAGCCTCAATGTTTCCTTTAGTATCCACCGTCTCCTTGTATTTTTTTTGGGTCTGGGTAAACAGAAAAAAAAGGGAATTGTGAGCGCGAAATAGTCCATGGCAAAAAGCTTGGAATTCTCCAGTCACCGTAGATCCATGCACCACACGTCTACCACTGTTCCTGTGTGCCTTTATGGCGAATAAAAAAAAGGCTGAGTTACTTTTTTTTCTCCTTTTAATGTGCCACCAAAATTCCAGTGTTCTGTCAGCAGGATTTACTTTAATGGAATGTCATCTTTGTTATGGCCTAGTAGAATTTGATGAGCAAGGATGAGTCATAGGGACATACACATACACGTCCTTCTTCGTCCTTATGAATACAAACTAGTTTTGACTCTTTCTCTCTCTCTACAATTTCATTTCTTTCTCTCTCTCTCTTTCCCTCCATCTTTCTCTGAGTCCTCTTTGCTCCTCCGTCGCTCCTCCAATATCATCTAAATTATTCGGGGAGATTCCCTTCAAATTCGTATCTCTTCCCTATTAAAAACACATGTTTTCCTCCTTCCATGTCTCAAGGATCCACCGTACTTTCATCATCCGGAGACAGACACGAAATTGAGAAATTACTCCTTTTTTCTAGGAAATACCTCAATTCCAAAATTGTCAATGAACCCCGTATGTACCTAAGGGAGGTCAAGGGAAAAATTATTGTTATTACGCGTGTTTCAGACCCATCGCAAAAAATATACCCAAAGGAATCAGGAGATTTAAAAGCATACGAATTCTCTGTTGCTGTGCCTAAAAAAAGTTTTTACATAGAAATGAGATGAATCCCCTCATAAAAAACGTACGTAAGGAGACACACGTTGGCTGTGTCCACATTAAATTTCATTTTCCCCGCAAAAGCAATTCATACGTACATGCTGGTGTGTCTTGTTAGACACAGATGTACATAGATACATACATATACATTATATCAAAATGCGTGCCTTCGACCAACCCCACAAGTACAAGTTGTAGGGGCAAGTTAATGGGAATTTGGAGTATTAGAAAAAAAGCAGAGAGGAGCTGTTTCCAGAAGGGTGACTGTGTGTCGGTGGTAACCCATAAAATCGGTTGCATTTTCTATATACATTATGCAGCTTGGAGCTCCAATGATTGTGTGAAACCTGGGTGCCTCACACTCTTCCTTCACTGTCTCGCCCTCTCTCTCTCTCTCTCTGTCTCTTTTCCTTCCTCTCTCTGTCCCCCGTATTACTCACAGTGAGCAATGTACGGGAAAAGGTTAGGATGAAGGCCTTATTTCACTCCTTGCACTTTACTCGTCCTACATGAGTGCCCACGTGTATGTACACACATGGGAGTGTTGGTTCCCGGTAATATTTGCCATATGATATAATACATTAATTCGAGAGCTTTGACAAAGCGTATGGGAGAGAGAGAGAGAGTCTTGTATGTACCCGAGAATTGATGGAGGAGCGCGTCAGACGATGAGAAATCCAAGATTGAATTGATGAATTCCGTTGCATTGTAATGGGCCGTATATACATGGAGGGAAGTGCCAGACATATGTATGTCCATGTGGACTCATCAGGAAGATTGGACACATAGTGTCGTCTATTCTCTCTCTTCCCGATGTTTCATCATCATTGCTCGACTCCCCTAGATTCTTATCCTTTAGTTTTGTAAATCCCCAAGCAATTCTTCTCATCATTTATCCCAGACGATATTACATTTTCACCCTCCGATTCTTCTTCTGTTCATCTCCTCCTCTCTGTCTCTCTCTCTCTCTCTCCTCATCCACCTCCTCCGCCTCCTACCACTACTACCCTTGTCGTGTACAACGATCCCGAAAAGGACCATGCCGATACAAAAGCTTCCTCATCTTTGAATAGTAACACATCGGCAGGGGAGGAGAAGGTTAGTTTTTGATGACGACATTCATTCAAACTCATCCCCTTCCTGTAAAAAGGGAGAAGACGGACCACCGTTTGCAAAAGTCCCATTCATTCCACAACAGCCACTTGACTCTCACACTCCCTTGCCCCTTCTTGAAATACTGAAGGAAGTACATTGGGATTATTTATTTCCGAACGAGAATCCATTGTTCCTCAAAAATAACTTGCTCTTCCCAACGCTCGTCTTACCTTAGTGTTTCATTACAGTGCAATTCTTCACCGGAGCGCCTTCTTCCCAGTGATTAAAGAGGGAAACCGGAGGAAGGGTTTTATATTGGTGTAATTTTTCAATTAGTTAGTCGTAGAGACAAACAGAAGCTCAAGGATCTTGTTCCTCTTCCGTTCTTTCATCCCTGGGAAGATCCCTCTCTTTTGTTCTTATTAGGGCAAAGGTTGATTCCCGGAAGGAATTAGAGATATGTGCCTTTTACTTCTCACATGATTTACATGGTCAGAGGGAGTTGAAAAGCAGAGAGGGAGAGAGAGAGACGGAGAGAGATACAGAGAGAGAGAGAGAGAGACGGAGAGAGATACAGAGAGAGAGAGAGAGAGAGGTGAAGATGCGTTCCCTCCTGCCTTTTGTGCTCAGGTTTTGCATGATCACAAAGGTAAATTACGTAATTAATCACTCTGGCTTGTGGGAGAGGGAGGAAGAGTTATAAATTACAAGACTTTACTTGCTACTACTCCATGAGATATTTCTTCTTCGTCCTCTTCCCACTTACTTCTAGTGCTTCTTTTTTTTCCCTTCCACATCTTGTACACTAAGATGAGGGGAAAGAAGAACCCTTTGACCCTTGAGAGGTAGAAGAGGGGACTAAAAATAATCATGGGAGAAGAGGAACAAGTGGTGGTGGATTCTTCCTTCGCATACAAGGTGTATGAGATTACCATGGGGATATAAGAGGGGACCGGAGGATTACGGGAAGAGACCAGAAAAGGCGCGGAGGATGGATAAAATTTGTGGAAAATCACATCACAAAGTCCAGGGAAACTGTAATGTGTCTCAGGTGTCTCAGGAGTTCTGGAGTTGTCGATTAAAAGATGGGTACAACATAAATTTCAGTGCTATTCCTCATGTCAGCTCCAACCTTGGGATTTTTTAATGGAGAAGTGTGACTACAGTGTATAGCAATGGAGTGTTGGAGAAGGCAAAAAGTCTCCATTTCTCAATTCTCCGGTGTTTGTCTATTATGAGAAAACTCTTGACTCTTCAACTCCATAAACATTCTTGCTCACTCTCTTTTTTTTGCCACGACTTGTGCCGTATACCTTCGCCTTTTAATGAAACTTTCCTGCCCTACCAGAAGGAGAAAGTTGGAGGGGGCGGGAGAAAGGGCGAGATTTTTCCCCTTCTAACGAAATTCAGAACGCGTACTACTCCTTCCAACACTTTTTCCTACTTCTTTCCCTTGTAAGGTAAAAGTGGAAGATAAACTTTTTTTTTGTATTTCTCCCTATCAGAGATTCACATCGGAAAATGTGGAGAGTGTGCCTCCCCCAAAACTTCCTCTATCGCCCCATGTATTAACCCTTATGAGTGCCGTGTGCCCACGTGTAGGCATTCCTAATGATTGGAAACAGTATTTTTCCCCCTTTATGTAGCTTCCCTGTTTTTTCACTGGGTCATAAATACCCGTCTCATTTTTGCTCCTCCTCCAAAAGAAACATTTTCTTAATGCCGACACCAATTAATTATGATCTCCTTTGACTCTGCTCACTACAAGGAGAACGTCTTTATAAAAAAATAGCCTTTTAATCACCTTAAAAAGGAGAAATGTTTCTCTTGGATTTAATGAAGTGAATTAATGTATGTGGGTAATGCGTAAAGGAATCTCTCTTTGAGATTCACCACAAGAGACGCCGTTATCAGAGCTCTCAATCTCGTAATTATAATTCCATTAGCATGTGAACAAGGGAATTCCTCCTCTTACGACATTCCCGAGAGCGGCGAGCTTTCCACTAGTCGTAAGTACTTCATTTTGTAATGGACAAGGACTAAAACAAAAGAAAAAAAAGTGTGGAAAAGAACAAAGGGAAATACAGTGAAAAAAACAACCTCCTTGTGATCTTCTCTTCCTTTTTTTGCCTGGGGAATGGGAAAAGATAATAAAATTTGAAATGACACGAAGAGACAACAGAAGAAAAAAACAAGAAGTAAGAAGAAAAGTTTTTTTTGAGGCGAGGACAGACCAAGAATATTAGCGGTGGTCTTTTTGTTCTTTTTCCTGTCCAGCCCCAAAAGAAAAAGATGCAGAATGACGTCAGACTGGATGGAGGTAGTAATGAGAGTAATTGGAGAAGACATGGAGATATTTCCAAGAATTTACCCGAGTTGAGGAAGCGATTGCTGAGTCGTAACAGGATTTACGCTGTCCCAGAAGAGCGAACGAATGGACGGGGAGCCAAGCCCCTGACCACTACACTTCTTTCGGGCTTTAAAAATAGAAATAGCCACAGTAGTAGTAGTAGCAATATCCCCATCTCCTGTGGCAAGGCCAAGGAGATCAGTGAATTCACCCCCGCCTTTTACTCCGTGGAAGAGCTCCGAATTGTCGATTCTCCACCTCCTCCTCCACCAAAAATAACAGCTCCTCCTGATCCAGAACGTAAACAAAGCAATTTTAAGTCCCGGGCTCGGAAATTAATTGCTCCGAGTAAAGAAGAACGTCCATCGTCCTTGGATTTATGGGACGGCTCATCTTTGTACACCGGAACCGTCAAGCGTCGACCTCCAGCATCCGAGCGTGCCCTTTCCCTCGGACATAATTCTCCATCCCCCGTAAAATTTCCTCATCAACCGTCCAAGGAGGGGAAAGAGGGGGACGAGGCGGGGAATTCAGTTGGAGCAACTCCCTACACCGGGCATGATTGTAGTAGCTCTTACTCAGTCCCAACATTAACTGCCCATCCCAAAGAGAATTCTCACATTGAAAGAGTAATGGGCAACACTTTCACCAACAACTCCAAGCCATCAGCCCGGGTTTTGGCTCGCCCCGGCAGTAATAGTCGAGGCGGTCGTGGGAGTAAAAATACCATAAGGACCCCTCTTCCCACCACCACAACCACCACCACCCCAACAAGATCTTGGCACTCACCAGGAAATCTCCTTTCACCCAATCCAAGAGGAACTGGTGGGGGGAGAGAGGGGGGAGGGGATTCGGGTGCAAAAAGTGGGGTGGGGGGAGAAGTTATCAATGAATGGGGGGAAATCCACCCACCGCCACCCCCCCAAAACATGAAGAGTGCATCCGCACTCTTTCCCTCAACCAGCAGCAGTAGTAGTAGTAGTGAGAGCGTCATTCTTCAGATTTCTTCTTCCACCAGCTTTTATACTTCCTCCACATACGGGGAATCCTCCGACAATGCTAATGAGATCCCTGAATCTCCTTCACTTCCTCCTCCTCTCCCTCCCTCCTTCCGATCCTCATCTCCGGACTCCCTCCCACCCATCCCTATTCTACTCCAAGGAGAGCAGGATGATGAGGGAGGCGATGAAGAAGAAGACGAAGAAGAAGAGAAAGCGGCGGAGGCAAAAGAAAGAGAAACTTTTGAATTCCAACTGGAAGAGCGTCAAACTCGTACATCAAGCTGTCACGGAGAAAAAACTTTGGGAATTACTCATTCGCAAATTGAATGTGACAACCTGGCTGAGGGAATCGGTGACAGCCGTTCCCGGCTTCCGTCGACTCTCACTTTTTCTCATGCCACTTCCACTGTTGAAGAGGAGTGTAACCTCAGGACGGAGGGAATAAGTCCCGAGTCAAAGGATGTGGGCGAGAATGATGGTAATGATGGCTGGAGTCAGGTTGAGCATCTTTATTCTTCCTCTCATCCTTCCCCTCCTCCTCCCTCTCCCCTCCCTCACATTGACGACAACCGGGAAGAACAACAGAAGCGGGGGACACCAACCCGTGTTTTGACATGGAGGAAGGAGTGTGCGATTACTAATCAATTCAGTGCTTCATGTGGGAGCATCCCAAGGAGGAGGAAGGAGATTCCGCCGACTCTTGTCTCAAAATGTGACAAGCAAGTAATTTCCCGTCACAGCTCAGAAGCCAGTTTTCTCATCAGTCCATCTCCAAATGAGCAATTAGAGACGAATCTTTCGTCACTTGAGATCTCCAGCTCCACCTCCTCCTCCTCCTCCTCTCCTCAAGAGCAGAATGTGTGTAGGATTCTGCAAGATCATTTCGGGACTTGTTCTACTAATGTTACCAAAACCCAACGAAGCCGGCTGGGCTCTGAGTATGAAGGAATGAGAGCAACTGTCCTAACAACGAGCCCCTCACCCTCCCAACAACACTGTACCAGTCCCACTGGAAATGAGGGGTTCCTCGTTAGTGAGGACAGACTAATGACAACTTCCGTCATGTGTCCCCCTCCGACGAGCTGGAAAGGAGGAAATGTGAGAAATCCCACCACCGGTGTGGCTACTATCCTCGTCCACAGTCAAATGAATCCGATTAATTACATCAAGGTAACAACAGTCATAAGTTTTTCCTTCTCTCAAATGAATTCCACCAACATGTCCTTTATAATTAGCCCGCGAGAGAACCTTTTTTTCGATTGTTTATCTCTAGCGTATTTGATACATCTGGCATATAGCATGCTGACGGGAGGGAAATCCCCCTTCATTGACGGAGATAAATATGGTGACGAATGAAATTGTGTGCATGTAACACAAGAGGATGTATGGGCTGTAGTAGTACCAGTGGAAGCGGTAATAATAGTCCCGGTTGAACAACATTCCTTGGAACTCCCCCAATCTTTGTAGGACCAAGGTTACTACGATCGTTGACACTGCAAAGGCAATGACTGTGAGGAAAGAATTTGCCTCGTGCCAAAAGACGAATGCACGTTGACGGTGTGTAAAATTGCATCCCAAGACAAAAGAGATTCCTCTTTGATGCCCTCAACTTTTTCTTATTTCCTCCCTCTTTCTCCTCCTGAGAAAAATATTCTTTGGAGCAAGAGCCATATGTATCCCAAGAGGGAGAGGTGGAAGGGATTTCAACCACCAGCAAGTAATAGCAATGTAAAGTTAAGTGTTCATATCAATCACTCCAAGTGTTTGATACAAGAAATAGTGAGAAATTTCTTGGGTCTCTCTCTCTTAGTCTTCGTCACAACCCTTTCCCTGGACATATACTAATACATAGGTAGGGTCTTTTCCGATTCTCCTGTAAAATCTAAGACGAAAAGGGCAAGAAAGTGAAGAGAGAGAGAGAAAGAGAGAGAAAAGGAAATATAAAGTGAGAGAAAGTGCGAGAGAGAAAGAGAGAGAAAAGAAAATATAAAGTGGGAGAAAGCGCGAGAGAGAAAGTCAAGTATTGGCTCACTTGGTTCAAGTGTAAGTAAAAGTTGGTGTCAGTCCCTTTGATGGAAATCGATACAATGTTATTTGCAATTTTCCACCCCATCAAACATTCCACAGATGCGGGAAATGTATTCTTGTGCATGTGATTTTTCGCTGAACCCCTTTACTCCTCTTTCCCGAACTCCCTCCGAAATAGCCTACCTATGCACATTTCTCCCGCCACTGGTAAAAGGATAGAAATGGAAAAAAAGGGCAGCATCCACCTGCTTCTTGGAGAAAAAAAACTTTTTCCTCCCCAAGAAATTGGAGTCCTATTGTCTCCTGGACAAAAATCGCTTTTCTTCTGTCTTCACCACCATCACATGCCACACTTCTCGTGTCAAATGATGTTGAACACCAAAGTCGAAGAAAAAAGTTTCCCTCCACACGTTGTACCGCCCACAAACGTGACCGTTGGAATTTATTTATTTACCAGTATTTCCACCCTATCCCTACCACAATGTTGTCCGAAAATATTTTGCTTCCGGAAAAAACTTCCGTCAATGAATTTTGGTGAGAAGAATTCGGGGACAAACCGTTGTTTTTTTTAAAGAATATGATTTTCTTCCCCTCTCAGACCAAATAACAATAGTTGAATTTCCAGAACATCGGAAAATACTTCTTATAGGAAACTAAGGATGGGGACAAAGGCAGGTAAAGCGGAAGGCTCGGGGGCGGGTTGATGTGACAAACTTGAGTAATGGCATTAATCCACGACAAGGAAAAGGGGAAGGTTACAAAAACAGAGGGA
The DNA here is from genome assembly GCA_034698585.1 of Disparrhopalites patrizii. Taxonomy (NCBI): domain Eukaryota; kingdom Metazoa; phylum Arthropoda; class Collembola; order Symphypleona; family Sminthuridae; genus Disparrhopalites; species Disparrhopalites patrizii. Next base: position 7,193 of record JAQGBT010003955.1, on the reverse strand, counting down.
ACCCGACCGGTAGAGAGGTCCATGGAAGAGAATACAGATTTTCGCCGGTCCATACAGGTACATTGTATGAATTGACCCAACAACAACCATTTGGGAGGGGAGCGGAAATATTGTTGGAGAAAGCGAGTACAATTTTGCACACCGTCGATTCTATAAAATATCGATTACAAAGGTGTTCACAAGCTCCTCTTTCTCCCCCTACATGTCCCCCTCTTCCTCAATGTTCGCCTTGTGTCATAATAAGGTTCTACGGATCATCCCATATCCCATCTTTTTTTTCCGTGGGGTGGCTAAAGGTCGGCAAGATAAACGCATTGTATAATATGATGTGTTTTTTAACAATAAGCGTTCCTCTTCTATGCATGGGGTGGAGGGAAGAGGGAAAAGTGGTTTCGTTATACACTTTTTAGCCCGTTGCTAATACAAGCGCAATGCGAGCCGGGCTTTGTATAGGATCATTGTGCAGCATACATCAAGGCCACTCTCTCTGTCTCTCACTCTCTCTCACTCTCTCTCACTCTCTCTCACTCTCTCTCACTCTCTCTCACTCTCTCTCACTCTCTCTCACTCTCTCTCACTCTCTCTCTCACTGTCTCGTACTATCTCTCACTCTCTATCTTCATCTTTATCTTCTTTCTCTCTCTCTGTCTCTCTCTCAATCTCCTCATTCAGTCTTTATTTCATTTTTGTTCCCATAGCTACAATGCCACACACTTACCTTCCTACCCCTCCACTCGGCCCTCTCTATTTCATTTTATGTACTTGTAGTTAATGACATTTCCCCGGAATAAGGTTAATTGGAATCACGTAAAAGCTATTCTCCAGCATTTGATGACTGCCGACCAATTCCTACTAATTTTTTTACCCATCGCCGCATCCTTTTGTGTTATGCTCTCTTATATTGCTTTGCTCGCTACAGTGGAGTCTCTACATAGCAACTCTAAAGGGAAGGGTCAAAAATATTGTTATGCGGAAAAGTTGTTATACAGAACAAAAAATATGTAGCTTATATGAACGAAGGGCTGAAAACATAATGTTGTAAAGAGAAATGTTGTTATAAAGAGACTCCTCTGTACGTACAATGGCTATTATCTCTGCGGATATATCTATATGCACGTTATGTGTAGGTACATGCACGTATGTGTGTGTTGTGTACATATAATTATGTACGTATACGTACGTATCTATATGTCGTCATCTGAAAGCTCTCTGGAATAGCCTTACTTGCACATGTAGACTTCCGTTTGTGTTTTTTCGCTCAAATCAGTATAAAATTTCGTCTTCAAAATATTTGAATGTCCCCGTACTTTTCCACAATTAAGAGAAGGCACCCTGTGGATTTTTGTCCGTATTTTCAACTTTCCCCGGGGGAAATTCCCAGTAAAAGTTTTCGGGATTCGTTAATTATTTGAATATAAGGGATTTTCTTGGGAAAGCAACTCTTCATGTGACAATGTAAATTCCATTTATTTTGGTTGGACCACGAATCCCCGGATTTCGTAATTATTTCTTTCATCCTCCCCGTAGGCGGCTTGGTAAAAGTTTTTGATGACTGAAAATGCGTAACGAAAATAGATTTCAGTGGGAGAAAGCAAATTGTTTTTCTGGGAATGGATGATTGCCTAGAAAGTCCAGAGATTTCCTTTTGGTTCCGTCACTCTTCTGGGACAAGACGAGAGGAATGGAAAGTGGAAGGAGAAAAATGGGAAAATCTTCTTGGAAGCCTTGTACAATTTCTTTCCCAAGAATTTGATCACATCTTGATCAGTGATTTGAAATTCGAATGAAATGACAAATGTACATTGACGCAGTGAAGATGTTAGCATAGTCTTGAAACGCATACGCAATCTTGAGAAGTATGAATACGTCCCGAGAAAGATTAAATGTGAAATCCTTTGACAAAAGGAAATTTCCCGGGAATTATGGTGAGAGGGAAAACGTGAAAGGCAATGGGAAGGAGACACATAAAAGGATAGAGCAAAAAGAAAGAAAATATTGGCGGGGAAATTCAGAGACCAAGAAAGAGAATGAGGGATGAAAATTCGATCAGAGAGAAAATCGGGGAGAAAAACCGATTCTGACAAAGCAAGCCGATGTAAGAAGCCACGTGAAGGAAATTGGAATATATGAAAACTTTTTTTTTCTCCACTGTCGAGTCGTGATAGTTTTCAATAAAACAATGCAAATATTTGTAGTTGCTTGTGTATTCCAATGTATACAGCCCATCATGCTCCTTACTCGAGAGTACCACCGAGGAGCGCATGAAAGGAAGTTGAAGGAGTTGCTGCAAGAATAAACACGAGGTCTTGCCCTGAAATGGTTGAGGTAGTAATAATGTAGGCAGAGAGAGAGAGAGCGAGAGATAGAGAGAGAGAGGGAGAGAGAGACTTTTTTCCTTTCTTCTTTGCTCACGGCCTGGACAAATGAGATGCTACTTCGTGAATCTCAAATGTCCTTTCTCTCCTTTCTTTCTCATTATTTTTCTCACTCTATTTTCTCTCTTTTTCTACTATCTTTCTCACATTCTCTCTCTTTTCTTCCATTTTCCTGTCTATTGCTATTGCAATGTATTGCTATTCCAATGCTCCCTGTCTCTGTCCTTTTCATTCTCTCTTTTCCCCTGTTTCTCCATCTTTCTCGTGTTCTCTGTTTCTGCATCTTTCTCCCTTTCTCTTTCTCTCGCTTCCTCTCTGTATCTTGCTCTCTTTTTCTCTCGCTTGCTTTCTTTCTCTCTTTGTCTCTTTTTCTCCATTTCTCTCTTTATTCCTCTTTGTCTCCATTTCTCTCTTTATTCCTCTTTGTCTCCATTTCTGTCTTTATTTCTCTCTTTGTCTCTTTTTCTCCATTTCTCTCTTTATTTCTCTTTGTGTTTTTTCCCATTTGTCTCTCTTTGTCTCTTTTTCTCCATTTCTCTCCTTATTTCTCTTTGTCTTTCCCATTTCTCTCTCTATTTCTTTGTCCCTTTCCCCCCATTTCTCTCTTTATTTCTCTTTGTCCCTTTCCCCCCATTTCTTTCTTTATTTCTCTTTGTCTCTTCCCCATTTCTCTCTCTATTTCTCTTTGTCCCTTTCCCTACATTTCACTCTCTTTCTTTTTGTCTCTTTTCTCCTATTTAACTGATATTTCTCTATTTTTACCCCTTTCCCGTTGTCCGTATATGCTGCTTCTTGTCCATCTCGCTCACTTACTCTATCTCCGTCTCTTTCTTCCTCTTTTCCTTTCCTGGGGAAGCTTTTCTTCCGGTTGTGCTATCTCTGTTTTTTCGTCTGTCTCTTTCCCTACATACTTTGTTTTATCTTTTATACATTTATAATATTATTTCACCTTTTGTTTGCCTTTCCTCATCACACCATTTCAACATTTCTGTATCTCTCCATTCTTTTTTAGTCTCGTACTTTCTCCCATTTTATGTTCATCTCTCTTCCTTTCAGTATTCTCCCGTAAGCCAGTAGGCGTGCACGCACATGGATTGACTTGGTCAAAACTTGCACTTTGGAAATCCATCCAAGGACCTACACGCGATTTCGTATGTATGAAAATGAAAAGAAATGGAGGATTTTGTTGAAGGAGAAAAAGGAATCCTTTCTCCATTCCACAAAGTAAATATATGTTTTGCCTCCACAAATGTGTTTCGGGAATCAAAATGAATCTAATATTATTTACTTTTGTCATCCTTCCACCTCTCCATTTGTGGGGAATCGGCACTCTCTTACTTTTTTCGGCTTTCCCACTCGAAACAATTTTCTCTCCTTAACTTTCTCCAATTTTTCCAACTTTCTCCCTTTTAAGTCAATATACCCTTTCCATCTGTCCATATAACGACCCATGCTTTCTCTCTTTACCAATCTTTTTCTTTTAAACTTCTTCCTTTCCCCGTCATCATCCTCGTCCTGACCGTTTTCTCTTCCAAAAAAAGTCACCATGAATTTGACATTTTATTGCGCATTCAGCTATTTTTAACATTTTCAAGTCTTGCAGTGCATTTTAATGCGACTTCAGTATTTCAAGAAGGCGTATTCTTATATTAGAATCAAACCTACATTTCCCAAGATATACATTATATCACCATCAAGATATATATTATATACATTTTCATTATATACATGTCGTCCTAGAAAAATTCCCCTATAATTTTTTCCCCTTTTCCCTTTCACAGTACACTCAGTATATATTTATAAATATATTTGTATATATGTATATTTGCCCTCTCCTTTCACCTTCCCCCAAATATTTCCTCCGGAGCTCTTTCCGTCTGGAGGAGGAATATTCCCTCGTCCACGCTTCGTTTGAGGTAGTTTCAAATTCGAAAGGAGAATTTAGAGAGGGAGAAAAGGAGAGAGAAAGCTGGAAAAATATGGAGAAAGTGAGAGAGAGAAAAAAAATAAATCTGGACGACATGAATGGGGTGAAAAGGAGACCTGTCAAGTGTGAGTGCGTTCCACTTGAGTTGATTCCACATTGAAAAGGGGAAGAAAAACCTGGAGAAAGCTGGAGAAAAAGGGAGAAGCAGAAGAGGCTCAATATACACTTGAATACACGGAAAGGCACGTATGAAGCCCCTTTTTTCTATGCTGTGTTCCCTTTTTTGTTTTTTTTCCCGTGCGGCTACAACCCTCTCAGGGCACATTGACTGTTAAATGTCCACTTGACGGGGGCGGGAGAATTTGATTTCCAAAGGTAAACAAGGGGATGAAATAAAGATTCGTCCTGATTAATTTGCATGTGAGGGAGAAAGGAAAATCGTGTCTGTTTCAATTGGTTTTTCTGGAGACGCGTGTCAAGCAATTTACGTATGGACTAACGGAAATAGAGATAGCGAGGGAGAAACGGGAGATGGAAATAAAATGGGAATAGAGTGGTTAAAGCAAACCAGAGGAGCTAATAGCATTCATGAGGTATCTGGGAGAATGGGAGGAGGTTTAAGTTGGACGTGACAGAAATGGAGCGAGACAGAGAGCGAAGGTAGACCGTGAGAGAGGCAAAAGGGAAGACGGCAAAGAATGAAAAAGACGGAAATAAATTAAAATGAAGAAAAAGTGAAAAAAAACAATTATTGCAAAAAGATGTACATAAATGTTCAAACGATAAAATATAAAGCGAAAAATAAAAATGAGACGAATAGTTGTACAGGGAGAAAAATAGCCCTAGCAAAAAGGAGGAAGAAGCGAGAAACGAAATCTAAATGGATAACAATAAATATAATCGGAGCCAAAAGAGGCGAAACGTAGCAGAAGAAACTAAAAGCTCAAAAACTGATAACAACACATAAAAAGGGAGGAAAATAATTAGAAAGCGGGAAGAATAAAAAAACGAAGAAAACAAAATGAAAAGAGGGAAGAAAAAAAATTAAATAAAAAATAAAAGACGAAGCGACGAAAAGGAAAGTACAAAACATCGGAAAACAGATATACAACTAAAAGGAACAAAAAATCAGAAAAACATCGAAAAACAGAAATACAAATAAAAGGAACAAAAAAGCAGAAAAACCTCGGAAAACAGAAATACAAAGGAACAAAAAAGCAGAAAAAGGTTATAAAAAGCGAAAAAAGAAAGAATAAGAAATTGCAAAGAATGCAAAGAATGAAATGCTAAGGCAACATATAAATCGAAAAAGAGATTAAAAGGTAAGAAAAATATATATGGATAAATGAACATTCAAATGAAGAAATGATAACGGGACCAAATCACAATTGAGAAAAAATAAAGAAGAGAAAGCAATAAGGAAATGAGAAGGGAAAAGATGAAACAATCGATGAAGCAAGGAAGTAAACCGATTGTTGAAATTCTTAGTATAATTTCATATATTTCCCAAGCCAATTGTTAAAATTCTTAATATAATTGCATACATTTCCAGCAACTGTCTTATTCGCGCTTGTACTGATGCACAAATTTGTTCAGGTCTAATAGTTCTGTCTCTTCCACAATTTCCACTCAACATCTAGCCGGGAATCTCTGGGAAAAATATCCCCTATGCAATCTACCTCTTTATAACGGGCTCCCTTACAACGGTTTGCTCTCCATAACAGTGACAAAAAATGGTGCCCTCAAAAACTTTCTCCAATTGTTAATATAGAAATTTCTGTTCTCTACTACTCTATAATGGTTTTTCCTTATAATGGGGAAAATTTGCTGATTTAAGGGGAGCCGATATAGAGTGAGTCGACTGTAGTGAAATTAGTGCAAGAAGGCCCACTTCAGCCCGAAAGAAAGTTCTTTGCTCCCAGTGGACTAAAGCGATAAGGGATGAATGACGGGAATTCCCACGTCCTCACACGTTCCCACACTTTTTAAGCCCATGAGCCTTTGATCTGAGATGAGGGAAAAGGACATCAAAATGTGCACTATTTCTAATATCTTTGCCTTTTCCTAATTGTCCAGAAATATACACACTGCTACCACGCTCAATACATGTTGAATTAGAGAAGCTAACAATAAAATAACATACGTATACAAATGTACACATAGAATCTATAATATACATGTGTATATATTCCTAATGCATGTAATACTGGGTGAAAATACATACTACGGATGTTCATAGTATAAGGAGATGTGTTATACCTCTTTTATACTCGTCTATTTTTAGCCAATGGGTAGTAAAAAAAACGTGGGTGAGATACTCACACGCTCGTTTAAAACGTACATTGCGTGTTTTTAGGCAACGGCATTATAGAGAAAAACACGTGATTAAAATAAGTCACAGAAAAAGAGAAAGTCAAACAAAAAATGGAAATTAACGATAAAATAGGAGAGAAAGTAACACAAAAGAAAGCACCACTAAAAAGAAAAAAAGGGACACAAACAAGTGAATAAGCCACACAAACAAGGAGTGTATTTTTGGAATAGATGCATAAAAGGGAATGTATTCCAAAAAAGAGAGAACGTAATACAAAAATGAAGGGACATAATAATATAAGAAAAGTGAAACAATAACACAGAATGAGAGAAAGCACTATAAAAATGAGAGAAAGTAATACAAAATGAGAGACAACAATACCAAAATGAAAGAAAACAATACCAAAATGAGAAAAAGCAATCCAAAATGAAGGCAAGTAACACAAAATAAGAAAAAAACAATACATAATTGAAAGAACATAACACAAAAAAGAGAAAACAATACAAAAATGAGAAGCAGTAGCACAAAATGAATGGTCAATGAAGAAGTGACGTTTTTGGAGGAAGCGAAAATTAAA
>JAQGBT010003954.1:0-17951 GCA_034698585.1 Disparrhopalites patrizii | reverse complement strand
CAAAAGTGTGATTCTCCCGCGTTGAACTCACGTGCTTTGGAGCAGAGCTATGTCTCAAATAACTAATGCGTATTATTACTATTATTGCCTGGGACGAGCCAACCTATGATCTTTAGGCCCTATTTCACCAGTCATTTTAATTTTTGGAATTACATGTACCTATGTTTAGTTTAGTTAGTAATTTATTCAGTGTCAACTGTATGCACACCAAAGGTACAATTGCCAGAAGCACAAGTTACTGATGTGGCAAGATGGTTTTTCCTTTGTTGAAATTAGCACAAACTGATACAAAAATACTGTAAAATAGGGGAAGGAACATTTGGTGAGAATCAGTATTATTTACAGTTTCTTGTCTTGCTTGAGTATATGAATAACCTGGGGTATGAAAACTATAGAAGCAAACTCAGTCAAGCAAACTAAAAATTTGACAGAAGGAACAAAAATTGTTGCACGAGTTAATGTATTCTGATGTCAAAATTCTTCGGACCAAAATGAGCGGCAGTGTAAAGTTCCGGCCCCTGTTTCACCGGTAATTTTTTCTTTGCAGTTGGCAAAATGTTGGCCAAGTGAAAACGTGTTTCACAGTAAATTTAAAAAAAAATTTTTAATGGAAACATACACTTAAGTAAAAGCGTGAAAAATGTGGGATATACAAATAAAGAAGCACATGTGATTTGGTTTTGCTGACTTAAAAATATACTGTCCTAAAGACGTTGGAAAACTCCGCCCTTTATTTATGACTTTGTTTTGCAATGGCAAAACGCTTCTAAGCAAAGTCCATGTGAATCAACTTTTCCTTCCTGAATCTTTCGATTTTGCGAAGCAAATGGACTTGCAAAGAAACTCGGTGAAACGCCATGACTTTTCACTTTGCAATTTTTTATTCGTACTTTACAACTTTGCGCAAAATAAAAAGTTGTGAAAGAAGAGCCTGTTCTGCCTTGTATTCATTTAAAAAACTAGATTTTCAACAAATGGACTTAACCGCTGTTGCTTCGCATGAAAACATTCCAATAATCCTGGGCATTTCACTACAGCGCTGTGTCATTTATTTTGGGCAGATTTGTGAGTTAAAATCGAAAACCAATGTTCTCCAAGTGATCGTGTAAACCTTGTGCAACCGTTTTTTTTTTACTTAAACCCTTTTGCTTCTATACTCTGCATTCGCCTTAAAACTGCAGAGTATGGAAAATTTCACCCAGCCTTGAAGCATTGATATTTTACATTTGTTTGGACGTCTCTTCTGCGTGGTGAAATGGGCCCTTACGTATCCTTCACAATGTGCTGTGATCTTGTAAATAAGCGTGAGTGAAATCCTGACAAAGGTGGCGCTTAGTACGCTAATTCCAACGGTGCGGTAGGTGGTTAAACCAAAGGTCATTTGGAAAATAGGCTAATTGTACAGTTTCAGCATTTAGTACATTTTTAGCAGTTTTATTGGCAAACTTCCAAGTACACAATATTATAGCTTGGACATCTAATATGAGCATCATACTTTTCGGGAGGCTTCTATCTTGAAGCAAATGAGATTGACGAGAAACGCGTTTTTACACTTCCAGCAAAACGTATTAGGCAGAAAGGAATTTATACAATTTTACCAGCGCTAATTACTTAGCCGGATGCCCGCTGGAAAATTTCCCTGGAAATGCCACGAAAAACTTGTTTTATGCTATCTTAGAATCCGTCCGTCAATTATCGGGATGCTTTTGGGCGTGAGTATATTAAGCCACTTTTACAGGTCACAGCTGTAGTCGTGTGCGCACTTTCTCCATTGAGGTCCTTAATATTATGAAGTAATAATTTTATAGCTTCGTTTTATTTCATGGGTTTTAGTGGTAAGGTAGGATACTGTGCCTACATGTCCTTTGACCTGGTTAAATCCACACATAAAATAAATTATCCACAAAAATCAAATAAAATATTGACGCTTGACTATACTTACCAAATCTATAACCTTATGCTTATGAAAATTATACTGAAATGCAGTTAAAAAAAAGAGTTTAAAAAGATAATATACTCCATTATAAAAATGGAAATACGAACCAGCGCGTGCTTCATACTGTCCTTGTCAATTGGTTGAGCATTTTACTATACAAATCAATAATTATGGACTCAGTGATCTATGTTTGAAGCTAGTACAACTGGGTTCAAAATTTAATGACTAATTTCACCAGTATCAACGTCTGCAAAATATTAAACAAGGACTCTGAAAAAATGAAATTGTGGAAATCCTTGAAGTGCTATTATTAAATAGTCGCTTCTCCCTGGAAAAGCTTTCATTTGCTGCTGCCAAACGCCCGACGCCGTTTCGAAATTTTATTAAAAAGCTCAGTTCGTTGATTTCACTTGTTCAGGGAGTGCTTCACTTCGTTCCATAATGGGGCCTAGTAAGGACGTGTGTGTGTAACTTATTGGAAAGAGGATTTAAAATCATAAAAACAATTTGGTCTAGCAATTCTGGAATTCAGATTGTTTTTTGAAATTATAGCATATTTATAATCTGGATACCTTTTTCAACCAAGTGGAGCATTAAAGTTTCCTGAAAGATTTACTACAAATTCTGCCACTAGTTGTTATTAGCAAAAAAAAAAAAATTATGGCATCTTCATTACCCCAGGAGTCCGCTAAAAGTGTAACATACCGCGAAGGTATGGCTTTTCAACTGTACTAAAATTACTAGAATAGCTCTTGACTGAACTAAAAAAATAATGATTTATTTCCCCCGATTTTCAGTGATATGATGACAGTTGAAACATTTGTCTTGAAAGAATTTTCAGGACAAATATTTTTTTTAGATTTTTAAAATTTTAATTAAATTAAATTTGATCTTGTTTTACACCATGCAGAACGAGAAAGTTTAACTCGAGGGGAGGACAAGCCGAGGGATTCGAGGAAGCTAAGTTACTTCGAGCCCAGCCCGGAGCTGAAGGTGTACAAGAGGAGATGGATCATGCTATTAATTTTCGTGTGGACAGCCCTCGTGAATGCTTTCCAATGGATTCAGTTTGCCGTGATCAGTACGCTCATGGTGGAGTACTACGGGGTGGATGACATCTGGATTGACAGCACGTCCCTCATCTTCTGCTACACCTTCATCCCCTTCATCTTCCCCGCCACCTACTTGCTCCAATTAAAGGGCCTGAGATTGGCTATCCTCCTCGGCTCCTTCGGAACGGCCTTTGGCTCCTGGATCAAGATGTTCACGGCGGCCGTGGAAATGTTTCCCCTGGCCTTTGCTGGTCAGACGATCGTGGCGGTTTCCCAGATTTTTATCCTGGAAATCCCGCCCCTCCTGGCTGCCGTTTGGTTCGGACCGGATCAGGTCTCCACGGCCACGGCCATTGGCGTCTTTGGGAATCAAGTGGGCATTGCCCTGGGCTTCCTCATCCCTCCCATGCTGGTGAAGAATGGGACGACGGAGGAGATTTACTACGGACTGCAGGTCATGCATTATGGTACTGGGGCCGTCTGTGGCTTGGTCTTCTTGAGTGCCCTTTTCTTCTTCCAGGACAAGCCTCCCAAGCCTCCGAGCATGGCCCAGGCCGCCCTCATCATGAGGAAGACGGAGGAGAATTACCTCCGGTCCCTCAAGAATCTCGTGACGAACAAGGCCTTCGTCCTCCACTTCTTCAGCTACGGATTCAACCTGGGCATCTTCCTGGCTGTGTCCACCCTCCTCAACGATTTCATCCTGAAATATTGGCCCGGGTGCGATGAGGATGTGGGGAAGATTGGTCTCAGCATCCTCCTCTGTGGGATCGTGGGCTCCATCGTGTCCGGCTACATTCTGGATCAAACTCGGAAGTACAAGGAGACGACCCTGGCCAATTATGCCTTGTCCATCGTCGTCATGTTCATCTACACGTTCACCCTGCCCTACACGAAGCACCTGTATGTCATGTACTTGGTCATGAGCGTCCTGGGCTTCTTCATGACGGGATATCTGACGGTGGGATTCGAGTACGGGGCGGAAATCACCTACCCGGAGTCCGAAGGCATGAGTGCGGGTCTCCTCAACTGTTCCTCGCAAATATTTGCCATTGTGATGACCATCGTGACCCGGGCGATCTTCAAACGAGCTGGGGACGTAGCGGCTAATCTCACCCTTTGTGGCGTCCTCCTCGTGGGACTCGTCATGACGGCATTGATTCGCTCTGACTCCAAGCGCCTGGCTGCCCAGAAGAACATGGCACAAGGGCCGAGACAACGCAGGGTTTCTGTCGTCAACGAGATTATTAGGAGACGGAAATCCATTAAAGAATGATCCTATAGCAGATGTTTGTCATTAATTAATTATTATTCCTCCACTGCACGTCACCTAAAAGGCTCTTCATAATTATTCATTCTACTACTTGCCCCATTTATTCATGCATTTTATTACCAGAACAGAGAGAGAGAGAGATTTCTGTCAAATAAATTTACCGGATAATAAAAACTTTAAAAACTATACATTTGAATGAAGCCAGTTGCTTGTATTTGTAATGTGGAAAGAGAATCTTTGGGTGTTCCAATCCTACGCCTTTGGTTTTATAGCATATCAAACATATTTTACCGCAGCCAATCCATCCATGATTGTTAAACACTCTCTTAATTTAATTTACTAGTTTGATTCACTGAATCTCATTAGGCATACTTTGCAAGACACAGATTTTGCAAGTGCATGTTGAAAATGCCCGCAATGGCTTTCCATGATGTACATACAATTAAATTTCGATGGTCTTTGGTTATCAGTTGAAATGTTACATGTTTCTGATAACAAATAGAAGATAATGTGGAAGCACAGTGCACTGGTGTACCCTACCTTCCCACTGCTAAAGTAGATTTGAAGTCTTTCATAAGATTATTTACCTGAAAAGTTTTCCATTTACAAAAGCCTAGAAGATGTCTATTCCTTCAGATTTTGAAGAGATTTTTAAGGAGAATTTGAAGAAGATAGAAAAGGAAAATCCTATACCAGAACCAAAAACGAGGAATGACATAGGTACTTGTTTCCATAATGTATAATATTCATTCACTTTTGGAATACCAATTGACATTATTTTGGTCTATAGCAGTGTTAAACAAATTTTAAAAAGTTGGTTTGAACTTGTGCGTTCTGCTTTTATATGAAATTTTTCTTGGTACAGAGCTGGTAGCATTTCAGATGCAAGACATGAGGGAGAGAGTGGAATATCTGGAGAATCTCGTGGAGACTCATACCTTTGAATCGAAAAATGACCCCGAGTACAAGAGAATCAAAGAATACTGCGTCAAGTTTTCAGTCGACTTGGACAATATCAACGTCTCAGGGAGAGAGCAAGAGAGAAATGAGAGACGGAAACTGCTAACCAGACTGGATGAAGTCTCCGCCAATTTATTTAAAAAATGTAAATAAAAATAATATTTAATGGTACAGTAAACCAGTCTAATTGTATTACAACCTTCACAGCATTTTTAATTTTAGACTGCAAATTGCTTTCCGATAGACAAAACTTAGCTTGTCTCTTTTGGTAGAAAAAGGGATGTTTCATTAACCCAAATGATACGTAAGGAATAATATTTTTATTCTTGAGGAATTATTGTAACCTTTGTGTGAGAATGTTTTCGCATCTGCTTCACCTTCGTTCTAACTTGCAACGTAGATTAATGCATCCAGAAGGTCTTGCCCATGCCCATGATGAAGGTGAATGCGTCTTTTATTATTGTTGCTTGCTGATGAATATTCATTTAAGGAAGTTTTTCGTATGACAGTAATCTTCCAAAAAAAACTGTTGCGACACTATTTACCACAAATGGGCATGTGCTAATGTCGAATCAACTGTTACAACCTCGGTTTACTTCAAGACATATTCCGATTTGAGCGGATATTTCATACGCTCCCGGTTAGGTTCGGTCATTCCAGCAGAAATAAGAAAAATGCTGTATATTATTTTCAATACGCTGATTATTATCAATAATTATTCTGTACACCTATCTCACCTTTCTACTTTGGTAGTCGGATTTAGGTTTATAATTGTGAAAACAATTTTTCGTTTCACTTGCATTAAGACTGATTAACTATGCGAATTTAAAATGTGTTTTTCTTCAAAATAAAATTACTATTGGTTTTTGTAAAATACATTTTTCAATGAACTTAAGTCATTCCGTACGTGGTTTAAAAATAACGGTTTAGAGTAGTGAAAACAATTTTTCGTTTCACTAACATTAAGATTGACTGGCTATGCGAATTTAAAATGTGTTTTCCTTCAAACTGAAAATTGCCATTGATTTTTGTAAAATAATTTTTCCAATGAACCTAAGTAATTTCCTGAGTGGTTCAAAAATAACGCCATTATTTTTGTGGGAATGTTTCCCCGTAGGATTCCCTTCATATTTGTATGTGCAAAGTCTTAGGGGTTTGACGAGTTAAGTTTTCAAGAATAATACCATTTTCCTGTATTATTTGCACTAAATCGCATCACCGGCAGATTGCGAGTGAAATCCTTCTCCCCAAGGACGTTGAATCTGCTACGAGACTCTCACTGTGACAGCAAAAGACAGTCACTTTCTACGTTTATCCGACTGGCATAATTTTCATTGCTGAAATTAAATAGAAATTAAATTAAATATTTTGAAAAGTATACTGAAAGCCAGTGTTTGTTTGATGGACGGGAAATGGATAAAAAATGAGCAAAAAAAAAGAAAATACTTCAAAAACTATCGTAGCCCCTAGAGAGGTTCGAACTCTCGACCCCTGGTTTACAAGACCAGTGCTCTAACCACTGAGCTATAGAGGCGTCCATGTCTCCAATGCTCACAATACTTATCAACTATTCGCAGCTTCGACTTCCCCCTCGTTAAGCCGGTCCAATGCGGTATTTGAGGCTTTACACGTGTATTACATATAGTATCATAAATATTTAAAGCACTCCTACTCTATAAGCTCTCAGGGTAGAGCAAATCCGTATTATTTCCCATTAACACTGTTTACATTCGTAGCAGGTCAATCCATTATGTGGCACATAAATTATTTCTTCCATTCCATTTAAAACTGTATTATGTTGCTTTTTTGTCTTTACCAATGTACTGATGCACCGTGCATGTATGGTAAAACTGTTTTGCAGACACAGTGACATTAATTCCCTATTGTACACATGTGTTCTGATAAAAAGCACGCATATTTTACGACTGTGAAAACGTTGACATTCGTTGACATGATTTACATTGGTGGATTTTTTTCCCGGTGTCGCTTCTAATTTCTATGTAATTTGACAATCTAAAGGTTTCACGGCTTTAAAATGGGGCCTTTTGTATGTATATGCTGTTTAAGCATTTATTACTACGGTTTATGGTTATTAATGCTTGCAGGAAGTGAGCAGATTTCCAGATATTATTTTTCCCCTGGATTGAATATCCTCTACAATTAAAGAACACAGAATAGTGAGTCAGGACAGGGCAACAAAAAACTCCTGATTTTCTCCCTTTTAAATTGGGTCGCTACATTTTTTCTCTTAAATATTTGCAAAGCTTCCTACACATTATTATGCAAACTATTGCTTATTTTCTCCGTCCGTTTGATTTATAGTGATGCAGTAGGCAAAGATGTGTTTGATCGCGGAAGGTGAATAATTCCAATTGATCTTTAATTATCCTTTCGCCACCATTCTCGGAACAGTTCGGCCAGCAGACAGACGGAGGCCATGCCTTCTCCAGCGATCATGAGCTGTAACAAAAGTTTTGGGATATTGTAATTGCCACCGTCGCTGGAGCCACTTTTCCCGTTGTAATAGTGTTTAGTCTCCACAAATTTAAAAGCATTTCGATGTCCTCGATCAGCGCCAGCGGCTTCTCCATTTACTGCCCATATCCCAAGCATTCCTGCTTGCTGGAAGGAAGTCAAAATGAAGCCGAAGCGTGCTGTGAAACGAATAGAGAAATGCATAGGGTCAGTTTGATAAGTAAATTGAGATTAGTAAATTAAGATTAGTAAATTATTTCCTTATGCAGGGTCAGTTTTCACGCGTAAAGAAATACTCGTGGGAATTGCATATGTGGATATTGCAATAATAATAAAAAAAAATGTAGGATGAATACAGTGTAATAACACCTCGTGGCAGATTTTGAGTGCTGTCGGAAGTGCTAAATGTCTCACAAGCCTACTTTGTCAGCATGTGACAAAGCATGTAACTTTTCGATTATTAATAGTAATCGAAAAGTTTATCTTGGTCTTTTATGTACCTATTTATAATGAAATTATTATCTTACCCCAAATCATTGGAAAATGTCTGCTAGTTCCCATATTCACCGCAGACGGGAACTTGGATTCCTTGGACGGGACGTACATTTTCCTTTTCTTAGTGTCCATCATAAATTCTATACCAAGGTTGTCAAACAAACCTTTGAACCCCAAGCACACGTTGTTCCCCTCGAAGATGGACTGGTAGCACTACAATATAAAAAAATTTGTAATTAATATTTGCTGTATTTGAAAACCCGTGCTTTTGTGTCATTTTTAATTTTCACGGTCCGGGTAAATTATATTTAAAAAAATTTAAATTATTCAGGCAATTGAGCTTGTGCTCACCTCTGGATGGAAATAATCCACCTCTCTCCCCCTATCCAAAATCTTATTGCCCCAGGTGGTGTTTATAGTAGTGAGATATCGGTCAATGACCCCGCTCCAGAAGATGGTATTTATCCCATATGAAGAATCCGCCAACTCCTTAAATGTGCTTGGAGGATGAGAATATTCGGGAAGAACGATCATCTCAATCATTTTGGACTTGTATGCACAAATGAGGACGATGGACATGAAGAACCAGATCCCGATCATGAATCTCGCGATCAAAGAGTCCTTAATGTGCTTGCAGAAGTTGAGGGAATCCAGTCCATTTTGATCCACCACACATTTCAAAATGGCAAACATGGTGAGGCGGTGATAGTGGACGGGCATCGTATTTCTGACCAAAGAGATTTCACTGGGGGAGGCAAAGGTTATGTGCTTGCGGAAGAGCTGGAAGACGGCCCGCTCCAGGAATTCCTGTTGTTTGGCGTGGATGGCCAGTTCCATGCCGAGGAAGATGATGATGATGGCGCCGAACATGGTGAACCACACCGGGGCCATCAGGGGCTTCCCGAGTCTCAGTAAGGAGCTGTAGGTGATCTTCACGGGATTTGCCGTCACGAACATCACCTGCTCGAAGTAGGTGGGCTTGATGAGGTAATAGAAGGGCATGTTCTCCGGAGTGGGTGTAATCATGGAGGAAATGTGGGACGTTCCCGACTCCAGAGCCTTAAGGAAATCATCCCACTCACCATTCTCATCTTTGTGAGCTCTGGGCAAAGCAAATATGTTCTCCAGCTCCAACGTCGCATTCAAATACAGAGCCAGCTCGTAAAAATTTGCTGTGATGAGATCATTCCAATGCCCACTTTCCTTAAATTGTTCTAGCTCCCTATCACAAATGGCACAGACCATCGCGGTTAAAGGAGACAGCTGGAAATCCAATGGTTTATCCTCGAAAAACACTTTTTGTGGGGAAAGCCTTTCTTCTCCAGCGTTTTCTCGGTCGTATCTCCAAATGGGAATTAAATACTCGTACCGCACCACGTCTCTATTAAAACCAGCGTGGGTTTTGTGGTCGAAAATGAAAGCAGTATGAAAAACTGTGGTGGATTTTGTAAAAGCAATGATATCTTCCTCTTCCATGGATTCCTGGGTCGGGGAATTATTTACAATAAATATAAAGTATCCTGTCATGTGGTAGCGCTGGAAGAAATTGTACCACCTAGTACTGTTGAAAGCCGCTGTCTTCGAGATGGGCATGAGTATCAAATGGCACGGCTGATTTAGTCTCAACTCGGTTCTAAATCCAAAATGTAAATCCTTTCCGACATCCTCTTCAACGATTCTTTGGACACTTTTTACTTGGTGGTCAAAAATATCAGTCTCAAACAGGCCTGAAAAATCCATTCTCAAGTTCTTGGCGTAGATGAGATAAAAATCAAATGCTTTACATCTTGTATTGTCTTTCATTTGCTCTGAAATGGTTCCTTGCAAAGCTTTGATGAAAAGGGCCAAGGGTTCTGTGCTTGCATTGGATGAGATATTACTCAGGAGAAACACCACCAAAATCACTGAAAATCCTTTCATTTCACTCTTCTTAATAAAGTCTTAATAAATTTTAAATAATAATATTAATACAGTTTTTTGTCTGGGCATGCATATAGGTTAAGCTTCTTGCTCCAATTTCACCCCCGTAAGAAATATCGGTGGTTCGTAGTTACTCGCCGTATAGGCCAAGTTGGCCACGTCATCCACGTGCTTCGCCTTATAATATCATTGAGAAATTCTGTGGAGTACAAATTGTCGACCAGCCATGACAATTGCAGCCAAAGTCTCGGTGGTCATTTTGAGTCTTATGAATGACTGTCTGTGCTTTCACCCATAAATAACGGGGGGAAAAAGCGTGAATGCACGACACTTTCCATGTCATCCATTACACATGTAAATACCTTTTACTTGCGCTTCACTTCGAAATTTTTTGACAAAAGTAAGACTGACATGGAATCTAATCCAATTGAAATGACTGAGATAGCATGCAATTCCGGAGTAGCTTGCTCAAATTGTAAGATTCAAATAATTCAAAATTTATATAATTATACGCAAATGAGGATCACAAATGAGGTCTATCGTCTCACTTATTGTGCAAACACACGTGTACCACGTCCTCAGGAATGCTGCTACACACGAAAACCAGACTGGTTATAAATCTTATGAGTCAATTTTTCCGCATACTAAAATGAGCAATACAATAAAATAAAGTCTAATCTTGGTCGCGGACAAGACTCAATTTTGAAAAAAAAGGGTCTTATTCCGGTTTGAATCTTGGGTCTTGATGCGTGGGAACATGAAATTTCCGGCGTAAATTCTAGTTATTTATGGCTGCCCCTGCCACGAACAGAAAATACCACTAAGGAGTTATTACCCGCATATATATATACATTCACTGTCATGACAAATGACAAAGCTCTCTGAAGACATTAAATGGAAAGGATGTTTTCATTTTTCTTTTACTCTCCTCGCACCTCGTGGGCCGCCGGTTTAAATAATGCTCATAAAATAGACATTGACCGCTGAAATATAGTCCTAGTTCAGTGTATGAAATTCCTCAAACAACAAGGTCCAACTTTCACTCACGAGCTTCTTTGCATTGCAATCTGTTTATATTAAGCATGAACACCGCAAGGAATACACAATTATTCAGCGGGTCTCATCTGGAACTTTATATAAGGTCAATTCCTGGACAATTCCAATGAGAAATACAGAACTCGGGGTTTGACGTCATCAAATAATCAAGGCGGGGAGGGGCATTCAGCAATATACCTAATGCTAATGACTCACTCTCCCCAACGTAATTATATTCCAACGTTATTATATAGTGTATTCAGCCATTTAAATAAATTTGTTTTTTTTTGTATTACAGAAGGAACGTAGACGACAGTTAAAGGATCAAAGTTTACGTCAAACACGATTTAATTTCATTTTAAGTCACTTAAACTTGGTTTTGTACATAATTTGCTTAGGTAAATACCGAATGTGTTTACTTGAGCACAGCGTAATCATTTGGGGTAACTTATTTTTTCACTTGTCATTACATTGTAAAAAGTGTCGGCCAATCATCTCGACATCAAACAATATAAACAATAAATAAGGAGTAATCTATTTGTCACATGGAAGATGAATCAGCAAGTTCTCCTCTGGGCTATTCGTGCATGGGTGCTCATTTAATCATTTTATTATTATTGTATTCATTGTACATATGTATGCATTGTATATACAAAAAATACAGTCAAGGTCGTGTTAATTATAGGGTTATGTATACATACGTGCATGTATTCGGCCGTTTTTCGCTGGCCTTGTGGGTACATTCACGTGTACATTCCCTACAAGGGGCAGCAAAATATTTTTTCCTATGGCTTGCAAGCAAATAAATAGGTATGTGGTATGCACGTACGTATGCAGATGCATCTAAATTGTACTTAACATCTTTACTTCATCATCTTCCACTTCAAATACACCAGACTGTATGTGGATACGGGGAATGTCTTTTGTGTGTAGCCAAACAGGGAGGTTGATAAAAACAGATAACTATTGTCCTTGTTCCTTCCAAGCACTCACCGCACGCACAAAGCCCGTTATAGCATTTTTGTTATACAGCTATAAACTGTCAACATGATTTCACGATTTCACTGAAGTTGATTTTTGTAAAATAAAACCACCCGCTCTGATTTTAATCCCTTGGGTTTTTTTTTCAGTCTGCAAAAGCCGTTTGCCGCGGAAGTGTCATCTTCTACAGTCTGCGATTCATTATTATTTTTCACAAGGCAGAAATTAAAGTTAACAAAATACAAAATGGAGCTGAACGCATTTTCCTTAGCTGTAATTTGTGTACTGGTGTCCGCAGTGAATTGTGGGAACGTCCTGGTCATCAGCATTCTTTCGTCCAAGAGTCATAAGAATGTGTTCGATCCCATCGCACGGGGGCTGGCTCAGAAGGGCCACACGGTGACGATTTTGTCGGCGTGTAAACCCAATTTAAACTTGGAAAATGTGAAGGAATTGCAGGTCCTCCCTGGATTTGACTATTTCCCCACGATGAATACCATGCAGATCCGTCGGGAAGGGATTTGGGGTATGATGTCCGTGGGGCGAGACCACGTGAAAGTGGCTTGCGATGATGTGTACAAGCATGAGGAGGTCCAGGGGTTCCTTCGGAATCAGGTCCAGTTTGATGCCGTTCTATTCGACATGATCGCCAACGAGTGCTTCTACGGCCTGGCGCATCGGCTTAAAGCCCCCTTGGTTCTAGTCAGCACATGCGCCGCTCCCAACTTTTTTACCCAAATCTTTGGAAATCGACTTCCCGCCTCTTTCGTTCCGGATCCACTCCTACCCTTCATGGACTCCATGCCATTTTCCCAGCGAGTGGGGAATATAGTAGGTCGCGTGGTGTTTGATGCCCTCTGGGCCTGGTTTATGCCGGAATCCGAAGAGGTGTACAGGGCTCACTTGGGCAACGACACACCTGGAATTCAAGAGATTTTGCAAGAAACAAGTTTGCTCTTAATGAATTCTCATTTTACCCTCAACTTCCCCAGACCAGTCTTGCCTGGTGTCGTCGAGATTGGCGGGGGTCATTGCAGAGCGGGAAAACCTCTTCCAAAGGTGAGAATATTGGACTGTCATGTCAATTATCGTATACTACATTATGTATTCAGCTGAATGAGTACCTATGTGAATCCTGGTGGATTAAATGGATATTTAATTAACGTAGGACATCGAAGATTTCGTGTCTGGGGCGGAGAATGGATTCATTTTCTTCAGTTTGGGCTCCATCGTCAAACCTCACGAGATTTCGCAGGAAATCCGAGATGTATTCATCAATGTGTTCAATAAACTCAAGTACCGGGTCATTTGGAAGTGGTCTGATGAAACAATGCCCGGCTTATCGGATAATGTTAAACTCCTGAAATGGGTTCCTCAGCAAGATGTACTTGGTAAGGAATTAAAGGGCTAATGATTTGGTCTCAGCAGAATTTTACAATGACAACAATAGCCAGTTTACCAAATAAAGGCTTCTTTCATTTCTATATACATTTACTAATTTACGTGAATATAATTTGTGTTTTCGCAGCCCACCCAAAAGTCAAATTGTTCATGACTCACGGCGGTTTGCTTAGTTTGCAAGAGGCAGTTTACCATGGAGTCCCTGTCCTGGGATTCCCCATCTTCGCTGACCAAGATCTCAACTCGAACAGGGCTAAGCAAGCTGGAATGGGAGAAGTCATAGAAATTTTGGATATTACGGAGGCGGAACTGGAAGAAAAGTTGAATAAAATTCTAAATGATAACACGTAAGAGATGACTCAGTAAATCTTTGGTGATGTTCAAATTACATCTGCTAATCTGGCTTAACTATTCAGAGGATTCTTATATGCTGTATAGATACAAGGAAAAAGCACAAAATCTGTCAGTCCTGTTCAGAGACAGACGGACACATCCGGTGGAAGATGCCGTTTACTGGGTAGAATACATCATGCGATACAAGGGAGCCCCACAGCTTCGTTCAGCTGCTCGAAACCTCACTTTCTTGCAATATTACTCCATAGACGTCTTGCTCTTTTTGCTCTTGGCCACCGTTGCTGTTTTGGGGCTCCTAATGGTCATTATTATGAAAAGTGTGCAAAAAATCTGTGGATTCGTTCGGCGTCGCAGTGGTGCTGACAAGAAGAAAATAAACTAAACACAACACCAAGGTAATTCTATCAAGCTGTGTATATCTATATTATCCTCAAGCAAAATGCATTTAAATTTTTTATTTTCTGAAGCCAAGAAATCCGAAACTAATAAAATGAAAGATATATATATTTGAGTTATTTGGATACATTAACATGCATACATTATGAACAATGGGAATTGCGGTCTCATGATTACGTTACAAAGGTCAGTCTCTTTTTATTCCTTTTATGGTCGACAGATTTAGGGCTAGAGCGTCACTGAAAAAGCCTGGGAGTCAGTTCAGGAGTCGGCAGATAAATAATAGATAACTGAAGATTATAAATTATAATGATGCTTTACAGCCTTTCATGTACCTCCACGAAAGCAAATCAGGTGGATGGCTGGTTAGAAAATATTAAATTATGTACATACATAAATGCATACATACGTCCTTATGTAATACAGCCTACATTCTGTGGGAAAAACACAATTTTAAGTAAAAGTGGGCATCCTTGTGGGAGAAAAATATGTAATTAACTGAATTTTACAATTAACCATCGTAAATTTATTACTTATAACATAAGTTTCTATGTACAACATGGGGAATTCGTGATTTGAAGCAATGCCACAGTAGAGAAAACTGAACCTTTAGGAACTTCCAAAATCGGCACATAAATTCAGTAATAAAAACACAGAAACTCAAAGCTGAACCAAGGGCAATCAAGTGTTCCAGGAGTATGGAAATATCATAGAAATTTTCCTCCGACTTTCCACTGTACAATGGATACGATTCAACAAATTTTAAGGCATTCTGCTTTCCCGTGCGCAAAGCATGGTATTCCGCATAAACTTTCCAACTGTGCCGTAAGCCAACTGCTGCAAATGAGCCCAGAATGTGGTTGAGTAAGCCTGTGAAATCACAATTTTATTGTATAAGTATCCAAGTAGCAATCACATGAATCGCTGGCAAATAAAATAAATTTTTTGGACGTATGAAATCTCCCAGTAATTGTTCCAGTACCTTTTAATTCCGGGTAGTGATTACTTACAGCCATCGGAACGGGTTGAGGGAACAAAGCTTCTTTGGATTTCACGTACATTTTCCGCATTTTGGTGTCCACCATGAAATGCACGCCTAAAGCTTCTATCAAAGCTGTTAAGGCAATGCAAGCTTTGTCCCCATCCAATATTTCTTGGTAACACTGCAAAATTAAATTACGGACTAATTTCTTGGTAAAACTGCAAAATTAAATTATGGGCTAATTTCTTGATAACACTGCAAATTGATATGACGGCCTAATTAATTTAAAGACATTCTCCCCGTCATTAGAATGTATACAAAAACTAAGTAACTTACGTCTGGTTCAAAGTAGCCAAATTCTCTCGTCCTTTGAAGTATTTTGGCACTCATATTATTTCCCAAAGATTGGAAGTTTGCTTCAATAACCCCGGACCAGAAGACAGCTCCGATTTTGTAGTTAGAATTCGCCAATTCTTGAAAGGTTGTCGGAGGATGAGTTTTGTAGGGCAGGACGATCGTTTCAATTAATTTGGATTTGTAGATGCACATAATCACAATGAGCATGAAAAGCCAGAGACCCATAATACATTTGGGAAGGAAATCTACAGCGTTCCTCCTGAATGCTTTCGAGTCCAGTCCATTCTGTTCGATGATGGGGAAAATCACGGCATAAAATGTGGAAATGTGCTCATGATGTGATCTTCCCAAATGAGCCGTGATCGGTCCAGGGGGAAGCTTCGAGGGGTTTCCAGACGTTTCCAGAGGTTGGACATGAGAAATTTCCAGGGATGTCTTCCTTCTCAGGTATCTCCGTGAGTGTATGATGAGCTCCAGGGTGACAAATACGGCCATGACGCTGGCCGCCATGCACCACCTCACGGGGGTGGACAAGGGAAGGAGCAGACGAAGAAATAGACTCACCCGAATATCTTTAGGCTTGGCCGTGACGAATATTGTCCTCTCAAATATCCCGACATGACTGAGGAAGACCTCGTGGCTGTTCTCAAAACTTGGTGTGATGAAGATTGAGATGGCGGCTTCCCCCTCAATGAGAGGCTTAGTGAAGTCATCCCATTCCCCGGATTCATCCCTTTTCCCCGTCGGTAAGGACATGACACTTTCGAACTCCACCGTCCCATTGACCAGCAATGACAGCTGAAAGATTATTGGAGATAGCCAGTCCTCCCAGCGCCCAGTTTCCTGAAACCGCTCCACGGCATTGCCACAATTTGCACAGACTTTAGCATTAAACAGCCTTCCGCCGTAGTCTGGGATTTTGTCCGGAAGGAATGATGTTGAATCCTTGATGGCTCCCGTATTTTTGAATATTCCTGTACTGGATATCCTGCCAGCAATGTCTAGGGATTGACCCCGAATTCCGGGCTTCCAAATTGTTAGGGATTGGTCATTTAAGTCAATCACTAGAATGAGAAGACGAAGCAACTTTGTGGAGGCTTGAACACATTTGAGTAAAGCTCCATCTTCGTTCCAGGTGGAGGAGACAAAAAGAAAGAAGCTGGTCTGGAGCCATCTTGGAATTGAATCGTAGAGGAAATTTCCATTAAAAGTTTGTTCTGGTGAACTGTCAGTGTAATCGGAAAGGAATATATTATATGTTGGATTGTACTTGGACACACCTGATAGCTGTATGTTTCCTACGTCGGTATAATTACTGGTAGGACCCAGGAGAATAAATACTGTCTGAGAATTTCTCCTAAACGGGTACAATATCCAATCGTCAAGTGAGTTTAACGAAAATATGGCATACTGGAAATTAATAAATGACTGCTTTGCGGCGGATGTACCTGTGAGGATTTCTTCCTGGAGTAATTGCAGAAACTCTGTAAATTTGTTAAATTTTGAAATTGAAAAGCATGTTCCAGTTTTATGAGTGATCAAGCAGTAAAAGAAAATTACAGTCACTAATTTCCCCATGTTTTTTATATTGTAAACGATTCCTTCCCCAAGGTTTCAATACAAATTGGGTGGAGTAAAATCTATGTGCAGAAGTTTCTCAATAAGTATGCGAGTTATGCGGGTAAAGAATTTTGTGAGAAGCCGGAGAGAAGAATTAAAAATGTTGAGGATTCAATAATGCATGGTTATGTTCTGCTGCACGTGTACTTTAAGCACATGCAATGCCATGAAATGTGCGTAACACGGATCAGGCCCAGTTATATGCAAGTTTCCGGAAAACATGACTAACAAGTAACATACGCCACATGTAAAATGCGTTTGGCGCACTCTATCTCTTTTGTCTCGCCCTCTCTCTTTTTTCTCGCTCTCTTGTCTCGCCCTCTGTCTCTCTTTTTTCTCGATCTTTTCTGTCGCCATCTCTCTCTTTTTTCTCAAGAGAGATATGACGAGAAAAAAAATGATATGGCGAGAAAAAAGAGCGAGACAAAAGAGAGAAAAAAGAGAAAGGGGGCGATACAAAAGAGCGAGAAAATAGAGAGAGAGGGCGAGACAAAAGAGCGAGAAAAAAGAGAGAGAGGGCGAGACAGAAGAGTGAGAAAAAAGAGAGAGAGGGCGAGACAAAAGAGCGAGACAAGATAGAGAGAATGGGTGTGAAGAAAGGGAGAGGTATAGAGAGACGAAAGGGAGAGAAACAACTAGAAAAAGTGAAGAGACGAGGTAAAACGCCATATGCATGTGGCTATAGGCGCATATATACGGGGAACTGGGTGTAGC
>JAQGBT010003953.1:0-17955 GCA_034698585.1 Disparrhopalites patrizii | reverse complement strand
GAAAGAGAGAGAGAAAGAGAGACAGAAAAATGGAAAGAGAGAGAGAAAGAGAGACAGAAAAATAGAAAGAGAGAGAGAGAAAGAGAGAGAGAGGGAGAAAGAACATAAAGAGAAAAAACATAAAGAAAAGGCAAAATTAAAGGGGAAAGTAGAACAAAAATTAAAAGAGAGAGACAGAGAGAGAGTTATAAGGACTTTGCCTGCGCCTGTGGTATTTTTTGCTGTTTTTCGCAAATGTTCATTAATGCGAAATCCTCTGGATTTGCTGTTTTTTTCTCTCTCTCTCTCGTGTAATCTCATGACATTTGTGTTGACATGAAAGTTGACTTGTTGTACAATTCCATGATACTGATAGTCACAAATATATCCTTTGTACGTAAAATGTCGGGTATACCAGCTAAGGCTATTACAAAGTAAACCACTGTCGTATAATTTTGTTGTTTGTATAAAAAAAAAAGAGGATTTTCTCCTAAGCTGTAGCTCCCCACATTTTGATGTCGTATACATTTTCATCACACATTTCTACCTAATTTTTATATGTAACCCTCGGTAATAGCTATGCAGGCGTAAAAGCACGTTCTTACTACAGTATAATATACATGTACATACATACCTTATGTGGTTGAAAGTGGTCAAAGAGGGGTCATGATTGTCCGGAGCAATCTCGTATACAGTAATAATAGTCATAAAAAGAGGAAGAAAAAGAGGAGTAAAACTGAACTTTTACATCGGGAAAAACATACATACAAATCTATACTTATATAGGTAATTACACACATACTTTTGTCTTTTATATCCGTATTGATATAAATCATACCCTTTGATGCCTCTTCCGAGTAAATTTCTTACTGCTTCCTTTTTTTTTTGCACTGATTGTGAATAAAGTTTTACTGGGGATCATTTGTCGTTTTGTTTGACGTCATACCTTTGTATTGCCCGCGTCCTGTTTAAGTACGTATATATGTGCTTGATATAAAAGTAAATATTTAAAAGTAAACTTGTAAATATGTAATACTATCGTGTGAGGGAGAGGTCAATGATGAATTCTAGTCTTTCAGTCCAGTTCGTCCAGGTCAAGTGAAAATTCTGTAGCAGACTTTTGTAGGTGTGCACGAGAGTTTATTGATTTATTATAAAAAATAATCTTGTCTCCTAGCAAAGAAATATCTCCAAAGATGACCTTTTGATACGGGGAAAAAAGGCTTGGTTCGCCCACGATTTAAAGAGGATCATTTATTCCATGTAAAGAAAACAAACGTCGTGAGTGGGATATGATTTTAATTTATTTGTTTAAATCGTACCATTTAATATTTTCCACTCCTCACGCGTCCTATAATACTTCAATTCCACTGAGGATAAATAAGGGAAGAATAACAATTTTACGAATTTAATATTCAGTTTTTTCATATGAAAAAAATATTTTGAAATGGAAAATTATTTTCCACTTCAAAAAGAAATGAAGCACTTTTTTATAACTAAATCAAGCAATTATTTATTCAAATAGCGTAATTATAAAGGGGAAGAGAACAAAATTAATTGACTTCAAAGAAAATCTGGTTGTGGGTACAGCCTTAATGCTTCTGCTTCTGGGAAGTCTATATACGTATTGTTTATGTCCAAAATCTCAAATGAGTTCATTTTTCCAACAGAAAAATTCCAGTTTATTCAAATCCTCAAAAGCGTCTTCTTCACCGTCCCTATACAAGTGCAGTTATACATGGGGAATAGTACATGATTATCATTGCAAATGCGTGTAGTTGTACAAACGAACAAGTGGGAAAATAATAATAATAATTGCTCTCTGCTCCATTTTCCCCACTCCCTTTACTACCCCAATGCTCTCCTGCCATTAACAATACTCTTACTGCTCTACTTTTTTTCCCTCCAAACAAGTTAAATGTGCTAAGAGGCTAAAAGAGCTGTAGGATGGTGATAATGTATTCCTCCTTAGCAATCGATACATCTACAATTCTGAAGGAGAAGTGCTTCCTTTGTCTTTTCAACGGTAGACACTGACAAGGGAGAGAGAGAGAGAAAGAAATCCAGAACAAGCCAGAGAGAAGGGCGGAGAAAGAAGTAAGAGAGGTGGGCAGAGTACAGTAATAGAGAGTAGACCATGACGAAAAAGGAGAGACACAATAGAGAGCAAGAGACGGGAATGAGAGACACAAGCGTGTGGAAAAAAGAGATGGACAACCAAAAAGAGTGACTGACGGACGAAGATAATCAGTAAGAGAAAAAAATGCAATTCCTGAAAAAAGAAACTAGAGAGAAAGAGAGGAGTGATGGGGAGAAATGAAGCTATAATGAAACGGAATGAGAGAGGACGAGATAAAGGAGAGAGAAATAGAATAATGTTAATCAGAGAAACTAGAAACTCCGATGGAAAAAGTTTGAACAATCAAGCTAAATAGACTTAAAAAGACGACTTAATACAGAAGGGCAGAGGTCGAGAGATATTATATACTTAAATGATGAGACTTGAAAATGGAGAGAGACACTGAGACAAAGAGATAAATGTTGCACAAGGCAAACAAAAGACAATCAGAGAGACATGCAGAAATGGAATGAGGGAGAAGGAAAAGGAAAGAAAGAGAGAACAAAGGGGCAAAAGATTATCTCAGAGAGGGAAACAGAAAGATAGAGAAAGAGAAAAAGAGGGAAAGAGAAAGAGAGAGAGAAAGAGAAAATGAGGAAAACAGAGGGAAACAGAGGGAAAGAGAAAGGAGAGAAATATAGGGAAAGAGAGAAAGAGAAAAGGAGAGAAACAAAGGGAAAGAGAGAGAAGGAGAAAATGAGAAACAGATGGAAAGAGAAAGGAGGGAAATAGAGGGAAACAGACGGAAAGAGAGAGAGAAAGAGAAAAGGAGAGAAACAGAGGGAAAGAGAGAGAAAGAGAAAAGGAGGGAAATAGAGGGAAAGAGAGAGAAAGAGAAAAGGAGGGAAAGAGAAAAGAGAGAAATATAGGAAAAGAGAGAGAGAGAAAGAGAAAAGGAGGGAAATAGAGGGAAAGAGAGAGAGAAGGAGAAAATGAGAGAAACAGCGGGAAACAGAGGGAAAGAGAGAGAGGGAAAGAGAAAGGAGAGAAATATAGGAAAAGAGAGAGAGAGAAAGAGAAAAGGAGGTAAATAGAGGGAAATAGAGAAGCATAGATAGGCAGAGAGAGATGGATAGAGAGAGGAGCACATAGAGAGGCACAGAGATAGACAGAGACGGCGACAGATAGAGGGAGAGAGGGAGAGGTGGAAAAAAGAGAGAGAGAAAAGGAGGGCGAGAGAGAGGAGATAGAAAGAAGCAAATAGTAAAAAAAGAGAGATGAAAAAGTGAAAGAGAAAAAAAAGAGAGCGAGAAAGGGAATCGGAATGAAAGAGAGGAAAAAAGAGGGGATGTAAGATGAACAATAAGGTAGTTAATGGGCGACTCAGCTGTTCCTAGTCGTTATTGTTTATGTTCGCCAAGTTAAAGGTTCAATGACGACCTTGCACTTCTTCCCCAAATCGTTTCCCTGTATTGAGTCCGTGCATTGCCACCCAGTTTTCACACTTTTGTCACATAATTTCCCATTCTTTCTCCTTCGATTCCTTCCTTTTACTACCAAATTCCAACATCAAAATTTTATTGGCAATATACCCATATATGTAGATACATCAAGCCATACGAATTTAATTTCAATTTTCCCCACATAAAAGATACCCTACAGATATATCGCACACAATATTCGTGCGGAAATTGAAATTCCAGGAATTTTAGGACTGAATTGAATACAAGGGAAAATGTCTCCTTGCAGACAGGTTTTTATGTCCTTTGTCTATGTAGTATTACGGGATTGAGAAAATGTATTCTTTTCCATCGGAGGTGAATGACATGGTTTTTTTTCTCGGATGTGCGTGGGGAATTATCTCTGGGGAGTAATATGTTGCGACAATCTCTATGTACCGTAATACTGGGATGGAAGGAAAGTCATCGGGACTGGAAATCAGTCCCATTTGTCCTGAGGACGGTAATAACCCCAGGAATAATTCTCCATTTTCTCCTTGAATTACATTGGGTAGTAAATAATCTCCGAAATGTTAGACCACTCCTCAATATAAAACAAAATCACGTTGTCATTATCTCTTTTTCCCCCCAAGTAATTTCTTCCTCTCTGTCATCGGATTACATGAGTATTTTTTTCAATTGGATACTTTTTTTTTTCAAGGGAGGAGAGGGACAGAAATGCTTGAGGAACTCCTCCATTTGTTTCTATAGAATCATTCACTACATTTTCTGAGTGCCTAATCACCACAATAAACACACACAGTGATATTATATTTCTAGTGGAAGAGGTGCATGTTTAAAATCCCTTCATTTTATTTTACTTTTCTCAACCGATAACGCAGGGCCACGGATGGAGGTCAATTTATAAGTTAGGATAAAAATGAAGCTCTGATTAACTTTGGAGGTCTTTTCGAATTCTGTTTTTCTTTCACTCTTGTCACTTTTCTTTCTCTCTTGCTTTCTCTCGGGGTTGTATTCTCTTTCTCCTTTACTGTCTCTTTCCCTCCTTTATTTTCTTTTTATTTGTCTCTCTCTTTCTCTTTGCCTTTCTATTTTTTCACTCTCTATCATTTGCGTCTTTCTCCCTTTTCCTTCTCTTTGCCTTTCTTTTTTTTTCTCTATCATTTATGTCTTTCTCCCTTTTCCTTCTCTTTGCCTTTCTTTTCTTCCTCTCTCTCTCCCAAGTTGCGTCTTTCTCCCTTTTTCCTCTCTTGTGATCCTCTCCGTCTCCTCGTCTTATGATTAAGCTCTGTCGTCCAGATATTTGTCTCCGTCTCTACAGTCCATAAGAGAGACACTCCTATCCCCTCTCCCAACCAGAAAGATGATGATATCTTGTGGAAAGAGAGAGCATGTGTTAAAATTTATCATTAGGATTTATTATTGAACAAAAAAATATGGAAAATATATGTGTCCCTGGTGGTAATATGATCTGTTGGGGAAATGAGTATCTTCTAGCTACGCTCCTCTCTGCCTTCACACACTCTCCTAATGCCTCACCTTCTCCTTCATACATGGATGTTGATTTGGATGGAATAAAGTCTCATAATTTTAAAACTAGTTTGTTCCGATTGTAACTCAATTTGCAAAGTGAGGAACTGGCAGATAAGAGTATCAAATGGAAAAATAGAGACCAAGAGAGAGACAGAGAGAGAGAGAGAGAGAGAGAAGGAATAGTTTGCCTAGTCTTGAGGCGGTCACTAATGGTTAATGATGAGAGAAGCGAGAATGCCCTTTAGATGATGACCCAACCAAGGCCAACCTCTCCGTCTCTCTCTCTCTCTCTTTCTGTCTCTCTCTCTCTCACTCGAAGAAAATTCTATACATATGAAATGTACGCACTCTCGTCGAAGCACAAAAAGATCTCTGAGTGCGAGTTGCATGCATAGGTATAGGTATACCTTTACCGGCATGTAAAATAGTATGAAGAACATTCGTTTTTTTCTCAACTCCCGTAAAGGAGTTCAAATAAGCCATGTA
This sequence comes from Disparrhopalites patrizii, assembly GCA_034698585.1. Lineage (NCBI taxonomy): Eukaryota > Metazoa > Arthropoda > Collembola > Symphypleona > Sminthuridae > Disparrhopalites > Disparrhopalites patrizii. Next base: position 12,438 of record JAQGBT010003953.1, on the reverse strand, counting down.
GCAAGTATCTCATCCAAGAGCTTCGTAATGTTAATGGAGACCTGCATATGATATCAACTTGACGGTGTGACTTGCATATTGATATTACCAGGAAGTTCTGTTGTGTCTGCTCACATATAACTATTGTTTTTGGAAAAATTCGCTGATTATATACAAATTATATACATAAATTCAGGGGAGTAGCGTTTACAAAGATGGGAGTCCAGCCACTGCTCATATATTTTAAATTACCTCGTCTCCTCTCCAGCCACCGTCAGCTCCACCACTTTTACGGAGGCGGTACTAAGAAATGGGCCACACTGCAGTAGTACCCACAGTGAGGAATATTTCCGATAGCTATTCATCGTGGAATCATCCAATAAGAGGATGTAATTTAAATTTTTTACGGAGAAATTTTTTTAAAATATAAACTTTTAATAAAATTATGTGCTTTAATGGGAACTTTTCCCAGTCTCAGATTGAAGGAAATAGTTGAGAAAAATTCCTAAAAAAATGCATTTCTCTAGAATTCTCTGGAATTTTTAGAAAGCACGATGAAGGGAATATTTTGGAAATATTTCCCAGAATTTACTTTCTCCCATGGAAATCGGAAAGACTAAAATTTTTGAAAAAGTTCCCTAACTTATTTTAGTTTCTCCTTTACTTTCTTCGGTAGAATTTATTATGAAAAATTGCCAAAAAATATTTTCGGAAATAGAATCCATAATTTATTTAATAAATAATTATTCAAGATTTAATAACTTTGAAAAAAAAATCCAAAATATTTTCTGTTGAAAACTTTGCCGAATGGAAGTATGCCGCTTTGAAACTATAACTCTATAGAACTTTACACGCAGTTCCAGAAATACTCACTCTGCTCGAACTGGATTCTGCCTGCTCTCACATTTTCCAGATAGAAGGTGAATAAATCTCAAAATGCAAGAAGTGGAGCAGGAAAGATGTGTTTTCTCGTATTAATATTGACACACAAAAGTGTGGACTATGTACTACACAATAATCTCATTTCCCTCTATTTACCTTCATCTGGAGCTTCAGACAAAGGAAAAGTCTGTTAGCCCAGGAATTTGATCTGGAATTTCTTATTTATCCCTTGAGATACAAAGATTCCCTACAAAAAGACCTTCACACTCTTCCGGGAACTGCATTATAACATGATTTTTTTTAATCTTTCCTATGTACCTATTAATAATAAAATCCTTTGTGTGACTCACAAACTATACGGCTGCATAGACCTCCGCTCAAAACGGACATACCTGCACTTCTATAATGAAATACTGCCAATGCACGTTTGTGTAATGAAATATGTACAGATATTTAAATTCCAATTTCTGGAGTAGAATCCGGAAATGAATCAGCGTCTTTCTATCCTAATTAAATACACAATTACTGCTGATCCCGCCACATTTTAGGAGTATTGATTCGTTCCATTTTAATTGTCACAAAAAATTGCTTTAAAAAATATGTTTTCAAAATATTATCTTATATTTATTACTAATACCAGCATTAGTAATAAATACAAAATGCATTAACATGTGGCTCTATTTTTATGGGGAATTTTGGCAGGGAAAGTACGACAGGAGATTAAAATTCCTTCTAAAATGCTTGATAATAGTTTGCGGGGCATTTCACATACTAGAGCTTTGCAGGACCCTCGTATAAGATGGGACTTTTGCAGGGCAAGGATGAGGATGATTGCTCCTCATGATGAGGAGGAGGATGATAACTGGAGTGTCTGGGGGTATGACATAAGAGAGGAAAGTCAGTTCCTGATTTTAATCCACAAAGAAGGCACTTGTACCATACCTTGTGCTAGTAGAATATTGCTCATTTCCATGACCTATGAGCATGGAAATGAATAGCTATAAATGTAACTTGTATGCACATATGGATAACCCATCCGTTTGGGGGAGCTCATTTAATCTTCTTAGGCCGAATCAACGCCTAATTCCTCTCTTGGGTTCTGTGGGGGGAAAGGCTTTTCTGGTTAGCAGTGGAAATCGCATATAGGAGCACTAGATTTAACAAATCACAGAAAACGGTACGGCACTCTTTTTCCCCACCTTCAAGAGCAAACAGGGGGCTGATATCATGTCAAAGGAGTAAAAAAAAAGGTCATCAGAAATGCATTCACCGCAATCCGTTTGGGTAAATAGGGGAAATCTGTGTGGATTCAGCCTCCCGCCCTATAAATTATGCAGTCCCATTTGTAAGAAGGGTCCAGGTGAAGCTTTTCGCGAAAGCGGCTTTTCTATGCCATAGCCCGTCATATTTTTTTATGTAGGACTACAACTGGAGATCCTTTACCTGCCAGGGATATATAGGGGGTATAGAAGCAAAACGGGTTCAGTCCAAAAGGGGAATTTTACTGGGGAGAAGAGGCGCTGGAAGAGCTATTCTTATGGAAAACGCTTGAATTTGTTTAAGAAAGTACTTCATTTGACCGAAATAGATGACGCGCTCTACAAGGCTCTTGTGTGTATAGTCCTGGGGAAAACGGAATTAAAAAAATATGGACTTAACCTCATTTGCTTCTATATACCTTTCACATGTGGATGGATCAGTTCCCAACCGTTTGTGTTTACTTTTCTGCAGGGGATTAAATTGCTCACCTACAGAAAAGGGAATACTTGACTCTTTCTCTCACTCGCGAATATACTGTCTCGCCTTCTCTCTCTCTCTCTCTCTCTCTCTCTTGCTCTCATTTTCAAGTCTTCCCCATTTCCTTCTCTTGGAAAAAGGTTGAAAATGTGGGAGCGAAAGCATATTGCGACCATAAGTTGTGTTTTCTCTCATGTTTGCACGCTCACATTTTTGTTTCTTCTGGCTTCGTGACCACCGTTTAGAAGGAGGGCACGAGGAGGTTTAGAGTACATCCTGATAGCCCTTTGTTTGGATTATATGTACATACTCTGTCTCTCTCTCTGTCTTGCACGATCTATTTGCTAAAGTTCATTTGGAACCAGGCTAAGAAGTTATGTCAGCAACTTGCACTTTCTTCATGTTCTCCTGAGCAGGAGGGACATGTACACGGTCCTTTCGCTGTCCTTATATCACGCCTTCACTTTCTCCCCATCCTTTGTTGCGGTGGGGAAGGACAAGAGTTGTGAGGAGTGAAAGGTAATGCGGACGGCCAACAAGTTCTCGGCGTAATCATCGTTTCAAAGAAACGTTAATTAATTCTATTCTGGAGGGGAACCACAGGAGGTTACATGGCCGTCAATCTTCCCCAACTTCTATTTGCTTTCTTCTCTCTCTCTCCTTTTCAACTATCTCAGTCTTGTCTTTCTCCCTCTCTCTCTATTTCTTCTCTCAGTCTTTTCTTGCCTTTTCTAGAGGTTTTTCCATCCATTTTCTGGTTCTTTCCCTGTTTTCTCTGGCGGTAGATCTCCTTCTGCTTGGTTTTTTCCACTTTCCCTCTCTTTCATAAATTGGTTTCATCCTTTTTCTTTGGTTTATTTTAGCCTTTTTTAATTGCTTTCTCTTCCTCGTTGGGCTTTCGGTCTTTTGTCTTTCTATGGCTTTCTCTATTTTATTCTCTGGATTTTTATACCACTTTCTTTGGGTTTCTCTCTCTTAAATTTTTTTGTTCTTCTTTATTTCTTACTCCCTCTGGCTTTCTCGCTTTATTTCCCTGGATTTCGCTCTTTATTTCTCTGACTTTCGCTATTTATTTCGCTGGCTTTCTCTCTGTATTTCTCTGACCTTCGCTATTTATTTCGCTGGCTTTCTCTCTGTATTTCTCTGACTTTCGCTCTTTATTTCTTTTTATTTCTCTGGCGTTCTCTCTGTATTTCGCTGGCTTTCGCTCTTTATTTCTTTGGCTTTCGCTCTTTATTTCTCTGGCGTTCTCTCTGGCTTTCTCTCTTTATTTCTCTGGATCTAGCTCTTTATTTCTCTGGCGTTCTCTCTGTATTTCTGTGACTTTCTCTGTTTATTTATCTGGCGTTCCCTCTTTATTTCTCTGGCTTTCTCTGTTTATTTCTCTGGCTTTCTCTCTTTATTTCTCTGGCTTTCTCTCTTTATTTCTCTGGCTTTCTCTCTTTATTTCTCTGGCTTTCTCTCTCTATTTGCTCATTCCCTCAATTTTTCTCGGTCTCTCTTATTGTTGAAGTATGTTTTATTATTTTTGGGCACATTTTATCTGTCTTTAGATTTTCCTCTATATCCTCCCCCATCTTTTGTCTTTTATCTTTATTTTTGTGTACTAGTCTGTTTTATTATGTCATTCTGCGTGCATTTCCCCTTGATTTCCTATATTTTAATTAAACCTGGTGAAAACTGGTGCTTAAGGTATAAATGGCATTCATTGCATTAAATAGACTCGTTTTAGCGTTCCATATCCGTTTAAAACAGTCAAACAACGGGAGCCTGGATGTTACTAATTGTAAACAGGAAAAACCGGGGGAAAGTCAAGAATAGGCTAAAGAAAACAATAAGGATAAACGGGAAAATTCCTAGGTGCCTCTAAGAGCACCAGTGTTGACGAATGTGAGTGGCAGTAGAAGAAAAAAAAACGAGTGGGTTTTGAGTAGAAAAAACATTTACACACATAAAATTTGTGTACACAAACTAGTTCTATCCCTTCCCTGTGAAAGCTGTTGAAAGTTATCGTGGTGTGGGTTCTGCTTTGACTTGGGAAATCAGGCAGATTGAACCCGTAGATTGAGGGAAGCGAACTCAAGTGTTTATTCATGGTACAAGTTGGCAGTAGCCACTTCTAAGGTTTACATTTGCCCATTCCAGAGCTTTACATTTCACACTGCCATCGGCGGTGGGGGAAGTTTTTGATGATGTATAGAAGAGCCGACAAATATGACCGTGAATGAGCTAGCACAGAATTGTATAGGCAAAGTTGCCAATGCTTTTTAACTTTGTTATTACTCAGTAGCCTAAAAGTGAAGCTGCAGCTTCTCCTCCATGTGTGGTTGGTTGTACAGGACAAAATTTAATCATCATGTGTGAGTAAATATGAGGATGGATCAGCCTTTTAAGCCTTTCGTGCATCTACAAAAATATTATTTGGACTTGCACATCTCAAAATTACGGCCGTAAGAGAGCAGAAGAGAGAGAGAGAGTAATAAGAGCAGGAGAACAAGCCCGTGTGAAAGTGTGTGATGAGATACAACAGTCAATATAGTTCATGGCTATTCCTTTGAACTCACTTGCGTATCATTGAGTATATACATAAGTGGTTTATGTAAGTATGCAAATGATTCTCAGCCAGAGTGATGTGGGAAATATATTTGTACAAATTAAATTCAAGGAAGGGCGAAAATACAGATGAGGAAAAGCAAGAGAAGAATGAGGAAAAAAAGAAAGGAGAAGGAAAAGAGGAATAGAGAGAGAGAGAGAGAGAGAGAGAGAGAGAGAGAGAGAGAGGAAAATATCGTCGGTAAAGAATTATATGTAATCATCTCGACCGAGCGTGAATTCACGAAATGATCATCTCCATTCTGCCCCTGTGCATAAAGTGATCAAGGTCATTAAAAATCAAATAAATACCCTTGGGCCCTGGACGAACTACCGTGCTTATACGTTCGTTCCAGCTAATTTCCCGTCCGATCGTTCATTTCATTTTTCGAATCAAATTACATTCAACTAAATTTTTGACCCAAACGTGCATAAACATTGGCAAATGTAACCATGCAAATTAATTTATGTAATTAATTAGCGATGGCGGTCGGGCTGAAGTCTGTGCTATTCTACACAGTAGATGCAACTGTAGTGGCAAAAAATGGAAAAAATTAATTCATATAGGCTACTTAGTGAGTAGATAGAATTCGAATTAATTTTTTTAATAGTAATTAAATAATTAAAATTAAAAAATTAATTAAAATAATTAAAAAATAATTAAAATAATTACAAAATAATTAAATCATAATTTTCTTGTGAAAAATGTATTCTATTTTTTTAATTTTAATTATTTTTTGGTGATGCTCACTTACTGCACGCAAAAGAAAAATGGTGATGGTCACTTCAAGGAATTGGAGATGGTTACGTGTGATTCTTCACCGATATGTAGAAAGAAAAATAGAAGGAAATGGATATTTATAGAGACAAGTGGTAATGGGGAGACATATGACAGAGAGAATGAGTGAGAAGGTTGAACATGGAGAGTGAAATATGAGAATTCGCATATATTAAGGAGGCAATTATCAGCCATACATTAGTATAATTATTAGACTGGGTGTCGGCAATCTATTAACGTCTTTAACGCATTCATCTCCTAGTAGATTAAGACGAATATTCACCTAATGTCTGCCACCTGTATTTTCCTGTTTATTTTCGAGTATCCAAATACTATCTTCGCCATTTTTATCCAAGAAACTCTAGATTGCTTAGAGCATTCGTTTTTGCCATTTTTGCAAATACCCTTTAACCTTCCTTTTCCCTTAAATTCGTCCCCGTGTTTTCCGAAGCGTTTCACGGTCAGTGAAAGTAGATTGACGGAAGGAATAAGGCCTTCCTCCTGGAACAACAATATCCAGTGTCCCTCGTGACAGATCCGATACGGGGGAATGCTTACGTATGTGGACATTAATCCACTGTTTTATGGTTTGGACGTAATCTCGGGATCTGCTGGAATCACGTAAAACATACGTTACTTCCTTTGAGTGTCTTCAGTAGGTGTCCTTTCACCTACGTCACATCCGTTCCCGTGAAAGCACGTTTCTGAAGGCACTCCCATGCACGAGTGTTTGTCCCTTGGATTAGGGATGCGGGAGAGATGTTGACATGCATCCGGATGTTTACTCTCTGTTTTTCATTTTCAACCATTTTCACGTGATTCTTCCCAAAATATGTGCAATGGTGGAATGGAGAGGATGTGCAATTCGTGGAACAATAACCGACAAGTCACATTCGCACAATATATCTACTGTCTCCCCGCTACCGGAAATGAGATGAGAGGAAATGGAGAAATTGGCAAGAAGATGGAGCGCGCATACTGGAGGATGGGAAACACCACAGAGGAAAATTTAGAGAGAGAGAGAGGAAGCCACAAAGATAGAGAAAGCTACATACAGAAAACTACAGGAGAAAAATATGTGAAGAAAGTCATAGTAGAAAATTCACAATGCAAGTTATAGTGAAGGTTGAAAAAATACAGCTAAATAGAAAACACTTCACGTGGAAAAAGTTGAAAAAAGAAAGCCAAGTGGAAAAACACTAGACAAAGAAAGTTGGAAAGAGAAAGCTAAATAGAACAAAATCCAAAAGGAGAAAGTTTGAACAGAGTTAAGTCCGTAGAGAGAAATTTAGGGAGAAATCTCGACACAATAAGGTTAATAAAAAGAGAAAGCCAGGCGGACAGAGGAAGCCAGATAAACTATAGATAGAAAGAGAAAAGTGGTCAAATATAGAGAAAGAAATTAAGAAAATAAAACAGGAATAAGCGAAATAACAAAAACAACAAGTAATAAAAAGCAAAAAATCTGAACAGAGAACCAAGATCAAATAATCCCTCAGAAACATAAATGGTGCTAGAGAGGAGAAAAACTTGAAAGAGAAAGGAAAAAGAAAAGCCGCAGCATAGTCAAATCACAGCCAGAGGATTATTATAGAACCACCGTGCCCAGCATTGTCTAATAGAGAGAGGATTGAGAGAATAAAGAAAAAAAGAAAAGATTCTTCCTATACAAAACAAAAGGTCTAAGCTTTCTCTCTTGCATTTGAAGACCATAAATGGAAGTAATTGAATTGAAAGCTATGAAAAAGTGCCGGGAACACCCTGGCTACACACGTCCGGCTCCCACTAATCCCTTTGTTTAGCTCCAAACCCACAATTTCCTTCCTTCCCTCTGTCCCTCTCTTCCAAGTGTATAGTCTTTCACTTAAAAAAAAAAGGACACACAAACACACTCTCTCTCTTTTTCTTAGCCTTTTCCCTCCATTCTTTCTGAAGGTCATGGGTCAATTTGGACCCTCACATGCGCGACACCATGTGAAAGTTGTCACGGACATGATTAAGGTGGAGAGTACTGGCGACATGCATGGCTGATTGGTTTGCTCTACCAGAACGTTTCCGAGGTGTTTCTGGCCATGTCTTACTATTATTCCCACCGACGTATCCCTTTTACCTTGGAGAGAAAGCATGTATTTTTTTTATTGCCGGAATATAAACCTGTATGGAATAAACTTGAATGTATGTATCTGTGTATGTTTGCAAATATATGTTTTATGTATGTATTCGTTCTCGACGTGATGCAGCGGACGTCGGCGTAAGTCCTTTGTAATGCACCCAGGAATCTCTTTGATTATTTCGTGTTGGTCGGGAGAAAGTAGACACAAATGCTTCTAGGCTGGCCGTGCCCAACCTTTTTTATAATGGAGTTGTTATGGAGAAAACATGAAAGGAATTACTGTCCTTTTTTTTTAGGGATGGCCTGCCCAACTAGGAGGGATAAATTAAATCCCATCACGAGATGTGAACCCTGTCCGTGTAGAAGAATGAATGGAGGAATAAAGGGGAATCTCCCGTAATTAATTACACCAACGCTGACCGGGCGATGAGAAGAGAAAGATGAAGCAAGAGGAGGAGGTGGGGAAAATAAGAAAGTGGAGACGAAGGAAAAATAATAGGAGGAGGAAGAGGAGAAAATAGAAAGAAGGAAATATGAGGATCCTCATCATACTTTTTTCTCCACATTTCCACACGAATCTTGTTATGCCATGTCCCTTTGTATGTCGTAAATCGTTAAATTACGCAGAAAATGCTCCTTCTGGTCATGAAGCGCCCACGTGTACTTTCTCCCAGGGAAAGCAGAGAAAGTTTAAGGGGGAATGTGGCTCGTTTTAAAATATTATTACTCACAAGCCCTGCAATCATTTGTCCACATAAAAACAAGGGTCTTCATCACATCCCCGACAGCATTATGCGGAAATGGGGAACAAGGTTTTAAGGAGTACAAAGGGGCGGTATTTTATAGGTAATATACATTGGTATACCGTAAATATATGATATGGTATATGTATGTATTTTTTTAAATCACGCTCATAAAGGATTTAATATTTTTTTCACAACTCATCAAAATCCCACCAGGAACCATTTGCATGCTCACTTGTCCTTTTATTTCGGGGAAATGCCTGTAAAATGCCTGCACAACGAGTTTCTGAATATCAAATTAGAGGTCAAATTATTTTTCAACTTTATTTGCTTTTTCTCTCCTTTATCTTCATTTTACGGATTATCTCCCTCTTTTTGTGTCATGCCAATGCCTTTCTCCTTTTGATATTTGTCCTCCATAAAGGTTGCCTGGAGATGCTGGTTGACAGTACTTAAGAGTAAACTTTCGCCCCATTAAATATCAAAGTATGTAATATCTGTAAATAATTTCTCTCTTCACAATATAATACATACAAATACATTACATAGTTTCGTCCCATATAATTTTTAATGGTTCTCAAGTTGAAGAAACGCCGTGCTTGAGGGCGAGAGGAAGGAGGGAAAGTGCATTATTATTATTTACTTTCTCCCTCTTTCTTCCCCTTTTATCCCCTTCTTTTCTCCTGTACTTAAAATCTTGACAAGAGAAACTATTAGCGGGTGTAATCGTTAAAACGTCAAGAGAGAAATTGCTTTCTTCATCACCGTCACCCCTTACACTTAGGACTTTGCTCGAGCACTCCCAAGGATTGTGTGACTAGCACGATGAAAAATTGGGGAAGAGTGTGCTAGGCCATTCATCTTCCTGGACGTAGGTGGGAGGCCGGGACCTTGAGGTTTTTTTTTCCGGAGCTCGTACTTCCCTAAGCGGGCTACGTTTGTCTTAATTTGTTCCATTTTTTTAGAGCAATGTAAAAGTTCGAAGGAAACCGGATAAAGGCTCTTTAACGGTCTGGATTCAATTTTGGGGGAATTTATTTTAATGCTTTCTAAATGAGATTCACACAGGCCATTTCATTGTCTCTAGCGTTTGTTGGTAATCAACTTGTCTTCCAGACGTAATACCAAAGACGGGGCAAAAATGAGAAACTCCAGGCGTAACACAGTATACAAAATATAAATAAAACCAGCAAAACAAAGAATACACATGAAAAATAAAGGCAATTTTTTTTAGAATACTCAACAATCAGAAAGTTTTTTCAAAAAAAGATTTTCAATATAATGGGGAAAAAGTTTTAGAATAGAAACCGGAAGTAAAAGTAGTGAAATTTCAAAGGTTAAAGTGAAAGTGGAAAGAGAGAAAATATAAAAAACGAATGGTATTAAGGGCATGCAAAATAAAATCGACGAAACCAGGGGGCGCAAAAGAACTGGCGAAAATTAAATTGTAATGCAAAAACTCCGGAACAGCAGACTGATAAGAATAAAAAAGGAGACCGACAAGAAAGGAAAATGAACGGTTGACGAAGAAAGTAAAAGTAGATACAAACAAAGATAGAAAGAAAGCAGAAAAATTGGGTTGCATTGAAATAGATCAACAATAAAAAAAGAGACAATAAACAAATGAAAGAGAGAAAAGAAAAGAGTTAAAAGTGAAAAATTATGGAAAAGAGAAAATCATGTCATAGAGAAAGCGAACAGAAAATACGGAAGAAAGTAGGGAAAGACAAGAAGGTAGAAAACATTTAAAAAGATGTCGAAAAAGTGGAGAAAGCAAAATGCCAATGAAAGAGAAAGTCCCAATGAATGTAAGAGAAAGTTCCAATGAATGTAAGAGAAAGTTCCAATGAAAGAAAGAGAAAGTTGGAAATAAAATACAGCCTACTGGAATGAATAAAAATAAAACAGACAAAACTAAAAGCAGGAAAGAAAAGGGATAAGAAATCATAACGGTTGGAAAATATATGCGAAATAGAAATGTAGAGAAAGAAACCGACAAATGGATAACATAGAGGAGAAAGGAAAAAAATGGACCACTGAAAAATGAGGAGAGAACCAAACTACCCTGGAATTGTCTTTATGTATGTACATTTATGACGTAGCAATAAGCCTCATACTCTCCATGTACATCCTCTACGAGCAAAAAAAGAAAGTGTGCTAACGCAAACAAAGAGAAAGGAAAGTAATACGTAGGAGTGTGAAGATTTTCCATCTCACACATGTAATGGCAAAACACAAATGCATACTTGAACTGGGAGAAAGTCCGCTAAAATTTTTGTCAGAAGGTAAAGAAATATCCTTTTCTTGGTGTTTACACTTGTAAACCACTGGGGGTTCCCCTCCCCTTGTCCTTCCCTCCTTCTCATACGTTCCACAAACAAAGAGTCAATAAAATATTTGTCGGGATACGGAATCTTGAGAGTACACACACGGATATTTACCCGCACTTCTCCCAGCACTACTTACTTGTACAAATGCTCTTGCTATCCTCCTAATCCTTTCTCCTTCCTACAAATACTAGGACTTCTCCACTACATCCATTTCTACTTCCGACCTACTACTGCCACTTCCCTTTCCACCTCATCTTACTCCACTACCACGTCCATTACTCCCGCCATACTCCTCCTTGTCCCTACAATTCCAATACTACCACAAACATTCCCAGCACCACTAGTATCATCCCAAATGCACTATTTCACAAGCCTCCCCTTAGCTATCACTGGATTTCCACAGAGCTAGACGAGAGCCGCCATCCATGATGGAACTCATTCCGGAAACACACACCAATAAAACATCTCCTAGTAATTTCCACGGGAATTATTACTATTTATTTTGACGTCAATTCAATCTATCTACTTTCCTCGTAACCCAGCGCAAAACCTCTGTGAGTCACCTACAAGTGTCGTAAGGGGAATGTTGAGGAAAAAAGGGGGCGACGAGGGGGAAATATAAAGGAAGGGCAAAAACGAAGCCGAGATAATGGGAGAATAAAAAGGGAGAAAGCGAAAAGGGTGGATTCAAAGAGGAAAAGAGAAAGTGGTGAAAGTAGTGACGGGAGAAAGCAAAGAAAGACAGATGGAAGAAATCTTGAGGAAGGGAGGCAAGTGAAATGAGGGAAATAGAGCCACGAGAAAACCAGAGAGGCAAAGAGAAAGAAATACGCAAAATTGGAGAGGGAAAGAGAGAACGAAATACAAAAAATTGGAGAGACAGAAACGCAAAACATTGACGAGAGAAAGAAAGAAAAAATACGAAAAATTGGATAGAGAGAAATGCAAAAAATTGGAGAGAGAAAGGAGAGAAGGAAAAAATGCAAAAAATTGGAGAGAGAGAGTGTAATGCGAAAAATTGTATGAACATGGAGGAATGCGAAAAATTGGCGAGAGTGATAAATGTGAAAAATTGGAGAGAGAGAAACGCAAAAAATTGGCAAGAGAGAGAAATGTGAAAAATCAGAGAGAGAGAAATTCAAAAAATCAGCGAGAGAGAAATGTGAAAAATCAGAGAGAGAGAGAGAGAAATGCAAAAAATCAGCGAGAGAGAGAAATGTGAAAAATCAGAGAGAGAGAGAGAGAAATGCAAAAAATCAGCGAGAGAGAGAAATGTGAAAAATC
>JAQGBT010003952.1:0-17955 GCA_034698585.1 Disparrhopalites patrizii | reverse complement strand
ATGAATATTTTTTTACCCATTAATTTCTTAAGTTTGCCAATGACCTTGCCTAAATAGAGCAAGTGATCTGAATAATTCTTATTGTTAGTATGAGTAATTACTTACACTCAAAGTTTGTTATCTCTGATTGGAAAGTAAAATTTTTCGGACTAAAACTTTCGGCTAGAAGTTCAATTTTGCTGCTCGTAAAAAGTTTGAACAAGCAAGATCAGGGAAAAACTGGACGAAAAATCAAAATTTTCATTGATATTCCAAAAATATTGGGAAAATTAAAATTACACTGGAAGAAAATCCTCGAGTGTAAGGTGATGTCAAAAACTGTATGTTTTTGATTTCATAATCTCCATATGTTAACATGTGACTTTTTTCGCGCGTTCAACATGCCATAATTTTTAAATGGACAGGGTCTGAATCAAAATACTTATCAAATCTGAAAGCTTGACTTCTTAGCATGCCAACAAGCTAGTGAACTCATGTCTATGCCTTGTTGGATAGAAGTTATAAGCGGTTGAGCCGGTTGCGCCGTACGTGAAACATACGGTATTACGGGAAGCTCTTCTTTTTCCTCTTCTTCGGCTCTGCCGGTGGCGTCAGAGGGAAAAAGTTACTACTTATTCGTGCATACGAATACATATACTCATATTAGACCATGCGCGTGTACACAAAAGTCTTAGGGAAAGCCGTATGTACGGCCTATATCCAGGCATGCACTAGGCATTTTAATTCACAAAATCAAGAGGAATCCCCTCTGATTTCCACAATTATAATCCTCATTTGTTATTCAAATGATTCAACTTCTCGCTTCGTACTCCTTCCTTTTATACATGAGTGGGGGATGCGAAAGCACATATGCAGGAGGGGTATTACATTACTATGGGACAGAGCCGGCTTACACACTTTTAAAGGGGAGCAGCGGAGAGGAAATAAGCAGGGGAGGATGAGAGCAAACTGAGAAATGAGTGAACTATATTCACAAAAAAAAAGAAAGGGGGAGAGAATGGGATGGTATAAGGAAAACAAAAAAAAAGGGAAGAGATCAAGCACGAGTGACAACATCAATAAGAGTAACACCGACAGCAAGCATAATAGAAAGCACGAAAGAAATGACTGAGTGAAAGCACAAGAGAAAGTAGCCGAAAGAACGACGGAAAATAACCAAAAGAAATCGCCAAAATGGGAACGAGAGAAAATAACCAAATAAAATCGCAAGAAAGTAACAGGGAAAAAATAACCAAAACATAAAGTATCGAAAAGAAATCGCAAGAAAGCCACCAAAAGAAAACAAGAGCGTAAACGAGAAATAACAAGGAAAAGAAACAAAACAAGCGAGACTTAATCGAACAAAAGCTACAAAAAGCAGCCAAATCCAAGTGATAAAAAATAACCAAAAGAAAGCGAGAGAAAGCAGCCAAAGAGAGAAAAAACTAAAGGAAAGCGAGAGAAAGCAGTCAAAATAAAGTGAGAAAAGGGCCAAATGAAATCGAGAGAAAGCAACCAAAACAACATGAGAAAAAATAATCAAACGAAAGCGAGAGCAAGCAGCCAAAATAAAGTGAAAAATAACAAAATGATAGTGAGCGAAAGTAGGCAAACGACAGCACAAGCACGTGACCCGGGGAAAACGATAGCATAACCATAAAATAACAAGGAAAAGAAACCAAAAAGAAGGGTAGGAAAGTAACCAAGAGTAACACTGACAAGCAATAAGTATCCAATAACAATAAAGAGTTAAAATATTAAAGAAATTCTCAAAAAGAAAGCAGGAGAGAAAACAGTTCGTAAGAGATGTATAGACAAACTGATGAAAGCAAAATATCAATAATCTAAAAACGTATTAAATAAATAAACCCAGACTAAAAATAAAAAGAAGGAGAACCTGGGAAAAAACAAGAACGAAAAAAGGAACCAAAGAAAAACTAGAAACCAAGAGATGAAATAGATAGCTAAACAAATGACACTCAAAATAGACCGACGGTTAGATTCGGCAGACCCAGAAAACCACAGGATGGAAGCATCCAATAAGGCGAAAATGTATATAAGAGACGCTTAGGAGACCCCAAAATTAGTACAAGAAAACGAAGGAGGCAGAAGATGAAAAACAGACAAACATTCTTCGTATTTCGTCCGCATCCTCGCTAGACAGAGAACACCAGACTGGAAAAGGAGAAAGCAATAATTTGTGTGGAAGTAAGCGGAGCATGGAAGGAAGTACAGGAAGCGGGAGAGGCAGAAAAAGGGAAAGTTTGGGCCGGACAAAAGCTGCATAGGTGATGAGCGGGAAAGCAAAAGTAAAAAGAAAAGAGAGAGAATGAGAGAGAGAGAGAGAGAAAGAGAGAGAGAGAGAGAGAAGGAGAGAGACAAGGTGAAAGGTAAGGATTTTCCGCAAGAGAGGAGCACACCATGAGTAGCATTTTCAAGCGTCAAGCCCTGTACACCTCTCGTCAGCTCCAGGTTTTGTGTAGTAGAATAAATTTAAATTCTGATACCAAAAGCAGGAAGATATAGATAATTAAGTACTTAAATTCTACGCCCATCAACCCCAAACTTCATCTTACACTACAATCATAGCAGAAAGGAAGGTGGCAAAGGCAAAGAGAGGATGGCAGAAGGAGAGTTTTACTGTATAATGTAGAACAGACCTAAGAACGGCTAAAAGACGAAAGGAGAGAGAGAGAAAGCGAGTGCAAAAGAGAGACAGAGAAAGCAAGAAACAGAAAGCGAGAAAAAATAAAAAGAGAAAGAAAGCAAGAGTAAGAGAGAGAAAGCAAGAGCAAGGGAGAGCAAGAGCAAGAAAGAGAAAGCAGAGAAATAGAGAGAAAGCCAGAGCATAAGAGAGCAAGAAACAGAAAGCGAGAAAGCAGGAGCAAGAAGGAGCAAGAGAGAGAAAGCAAGAGCAGAAGAGAAAAAGCAGAAAAAGAGAGAAAGTAAGAGCAAGAGAAAGAGCAAAGAAAGAGAGAGAAAGCAAGAGAAAGAGAGAGAGAAAGAAAGAAAGAGAGAAAGCAAGAGCAGGAGACGGAGATCAAGAAACAGAAAGCGAGAAAGCAAGTGCAAGAAATTGCAAGAAAGAGAAAGCAGAGAAAGCAAGTGCAAGAAATAGCAAGAAAGAGAAAGCAGAGAAAGCAAGTGCAAGAAATAGCAAGAAAGAGAAAGCAGAGAAAGCAAGAGCAGGAGAGCGAACGAGAGGGAACGAGAGAGAACGAGAGAGACAGATAACTGCCACAAACTGTGAAGATTCTTCCGGCTGAAGTATTTATGAATTGAGCAAGAAGGATCCCTCTGACTCAGACAGATTTTCTCCGCCGACGGAGAGAAAGCACAGAAAAAACGGAATACCAACTCCCAGTTGAAATTCTTGGGAAAAGGAAATGAAATGGATTTTTAATGCACACGAGCACAAGAGGGCGAGGAGGAGAGAACAGAATATATTCACTATAAAGCTCTGTCAATTCCTCGAACTCTTCATTTTCCCTGTCTTTCTCTTTCCTCACACTATCCTTCCTTTTGTACTTTCACCAAATGGAAAGAAAATATAATGCCAATCGGCAGAGATTCCCTTTCATCTCCACTTCTTCTCCGCCATCTTCTCCCTATTCAAAGTGAGGGAAAGAGTTAAGACAAGGGCAGAGAAGGAGCATCTCTTCATATTTTTTACATTCCCTCATTATTTCCAAGTCGGATGTGCGTAAGTAGAGAGAGAGAAAAAGTTTCATATCATATGTTAAAATGTAACTACACACATTTTCTTTGGACTTGTTTTTTTCGCTCTCTCTCTTTCGCTTTCTCCGGTTCAATGCTGTACTTTCCCTCAATCTCCGTCCACACGTCTTCCCTTTTATGCCCCTGTGACCCCGAATCTACCACCAGGCATGAAATTTATTCCTTTCTAAGGGCAACCATCACAGGAAACACCACATGTATGTGTATCCTAAACAAAATTAAGTATATTTTGTTGCATAAGGACAGAGTCCAAGTGAGCCAGGACACAAGGGGGGAAATAAACAGGACGTGGCTGGAAGCATACACAAAGGTTAAAAAGGAAGACAGGCAAGAAAGAGAAGCATGATAAAGCGCAAATAAGAGCGGACGAGAGGGACAAAAAGAGAATTAGGAGACGAAGAGGTTGCACAATACAAATCATGAAGAACAGGAAGAGCAAAACAAACCGAATATCATAACAGAGAGAGAAAACTAAACAGAAAATTAAAGAAAAGTGAGAAAGAGAAGGAAAATGAACAGAAAATTAATGCAAAGTGAGAAAGAGAAGCAAAATAAACAGAAAATCAAAGAAAAGTGACAACGACAAAGAAAATAATCAGAAAACTAAAGAAAAGCGAGAGAGAAGGAAAATAATCAGAATTTAAAGAAAAGCGAGAAAGAGAAGGAAAATAAACATACAATTAAAGAAAAGTGACAACGACAAGGACAATAAACAGAAAATTAATGAAAAGTGAGAAAGAGAAAGAAAATAATTAGAAAATTAATGAAAAGTGAGATAGAGAAAGAAAATAATTAGAAAATTCAAGAAACTGAGAAAGAGAAGGGACGTAAACAAAAAAATTAAAGAAATGAGAAAGAAAATAAAAACAAAGAGACTTTGTGAGAGAGAAAAGAAAAACAAAGACATCGAGAGAAAGCAATGCATATGAAGGGGTAAAAGTAAGAAAAATAAATCCAGAATGAAAGAAAAGAGAGATAATGAAATGAAAAATGAAACGAGAACGGCACGAACGAAATAATTGAATAAAAACAACAGCAAAAGAGGGAATTCAGAAGACTGCAGATAAAGAGAGAGAAAGAAAGAAATGGAAAGAAATCCAAAAAATAAAATAAGAGTGAAAAATAGAGATAAAGCTAGAAAAGAGACGAAGCGAGGCGAGAAAGGTAAAGAGAAAGCTGGAAAAGAAAAACGAAAAAGGCAGGGAGCGGGTAGAGAAAAATAGATTACAAAAAGTCAAAGAGAGAAACAGCGAAAAGCTAGCCACAGAGGACAAAGGGGAATGGAAGCAATAACAATAAAACAACCCCAAAGAGGGAACGAGGGACAAGAAAAGCAATATTGGATAAGAGAGAGCTGAGAATAGATTCATCCCCTGAAAAACAGTCAATGCTGAAGACACCAAGAGAGATGACCGAAGAAAAACTTGAAGAGATGGGAGAGATCAGGCGTAAATAAAAGCATAAATGAGAGATAGAGAAATAAAAAAAACAGGAGAGAGCGACATTGAGGAGCAATAAGAAAAAAGGAACATATAGACAATGGAAGAGGAGTTACATATACAACCATCCGTCTGGGAGCTTTCTCTTCCTTCTCAACGAAACATCATCCACCAGCACGGGGCATTTATTACTGGAACGTGACAACGGGTGGCAAACATATCGGCATTACACGAGTACCAAAGGGAAAAGACAAGAGAGAGAGACCAGCAATAGCAAACGAGGGGCTTACTCATGAGAGCCACAGCAAGAGGGCAAACGACAGAGGGAGAAAGATGGGGAGTCAGAAAAGGCTAGAGAGAGAGAGAGAGAAATGGAATACTTCAAGTGGGCATTCCAAAGAATAGTTTTTGATGCGGTTCCACAGCTCAACAATTTACACAAGCATTCTTGGGCCGGTATCTCGTTTAAAAAAAAGAAATGCCAAAGCATCATCATAAAACAAGGGAAATGCGAAAAGAATATTGAGTAGCAAAAGAAGGGTATGAAGTGTGAGCGAGGAGAGGCACTGTGAGTGAGCGAATGAACGAAGGAGAGTGGGGGAGATAAAAAACGAGAGAGAATAAGATTGAGAGATGAGAGAGAGTATAAGAGAGAAGAGAGAGAGAAAAAGAGAGAGAAGAGAGAGAATAAGAGAGAAAGAGAGAGAGAAGAGAGACAGAACAAGAGAGAAAAAGAGAGAGAAGTGAGAGAGAACAAGAGAGAAAAAGAGAGAGAAAGAGAGAAAAAGAGAGAGAAGAGAGAGAGAACAAGAGAGAGAAAGGAGAGAGAAAGAGAGAAAAAGAGAGAGAAAGGAGAGAGAAAGAGGGAGAAAGCAAGCGCGTGTAAGAGAGTGAGAGTAGAAAAACGCAGCAAGAGCTCATCACGAAACACAGAGAGTCACATCACATCCTTGGTATAAATGCTGGTACACATTTCCTTTCTTGAACCTTAGGACACTTTCACTGTACGTAGAGATATTTCCCTCTCTTTTTTCCCATGCGTTTCTTCATGTGTTTAAATTACTCTTTGTGAGAGTCTTTCTATTCCTCATTCAACTCTTAAGACTCCCTTTCTTACTTTCTCCGTGATTTTTATGTCCATCCATCTTTCGTCTATACACACTCGTCTTTTGATCCTTACTTGTCTTTTCAAACTTTTTCGTTTTGTACTTTTCTCTATGTTACCCTGGTTATTCTTCATGCTGCACAGGCTAGTTTGTATCCGCATTTCCTGGCTGGGCTTTTGTTTATCGTAAGCTCGTTTTGAACTGATCCTGTGCTTTCTCTTTTGCAATTTCTGTTACTTTCTTTGAAATATTTTCTGCTTATTATTATGCAATTTCTGTTAATTTCTTTGAAATATTTTCTGCTTATTATTATGCAATTTCTGTTAATTTCTTTGAAGAGTTGTCTGCCTATTGTTTTGCAATTGCTGCTGATTTTTTGCAAAATCTTAAAATCTTGTCCTCCTTTCGTTGTATATAGTTTTTCCTGCTTACTTTGTGGCAGCCGTTTTCGCTTTCTCTTTGGCCGTCTGCCCTGCATTCTCTTGTACAATTTCAATTTAACGGTTTTTTTTGCTTTGTCTTATGTTTTCCTTCGTGCTTTCTCTTTAGCAGTTTTTCCGCGATACTTCGTTCCTAGTTTTTCCGAGATCCTTCGTTCCTAGTTTTTCCGAGATACTTCGTTCGTAGTTTTTTCCGATTTCTTCATATTAATTCTTCATGTTTTCGTTTTAGTGGTTTCTCGTACTTTCCCTTTCGCAATTTTACTTTCTCGGTAAATTTCCACACTTTCTCTGTCGCAATTTCTGTTGCTTTCCCTGTAAATCTTTATATATTCTCTTTCGCAATTTCTGGTACGTTCTCTGTAAATTTTCATACTTTCTCTTTTGCAATTTGAATTTAATTAGTTATTAGTTTTGTTTGCAACAGTTTTATCTTCGCCTTCGCTTTCTGATTTTGGTTTCATTCCAAGCGTTTCCTGCTTTCTCTCTGGAAGCATTTTCCGTCTTCTCTTTCTGTCGTTTGTTTTCCAGTTCTGCAATCACCTTTCTGACCATTTTTCAATTTCGTTGCCCAGCTTTCTCTTGAATAATTTATGCCTAATTTTGTTTACTTTTTTATGGCATCAATTTTTATTTTTCCGAAATTTTGCAGGACACATTCAGTGTAATAGGTATGAAGTTTTTTATCATTTCATCTCCCTCTCTCTCTCTCTTTGTCTTTCCGTTTGCTCATCTCCAAAAATGTTCTCGTAATCTCCATGTTCTCCATTATGCACGCCTATAATTAAAATTCGGTCATAAAATTCTCGTTTAGTAAGCTACTAGCACTTATATCCCTGTCCTGGAGGTACTCTCCTCCCAGTTTTGAAGTGCAATTTCCCCCCGTTCTTTGCATAAGCAACGCTCCTCCAGAAGTACTTTTGTGTGCCACTACATTACAGTCATGGTCAGAAATCGAAAAAAATTCGACCCTTCCAAGACAAGGCTCCACGGGGCAAAAAATAAACATGGAGGACGAGAGAGGCCCTCATGAAGACAACAATGCTTAGCTTTTAATCTTTATTTTTTTTATTTACTCATCTTTTCTCCCTCTCCCTTTCATCCATGTCGGGAAAGTGTCAAGCTCTCAGCATTCCCTCTCCTTTTTCTACATATTCTCTCCGGAGTGGAAGACAAAGGAGGAGGAAATGGTCTCTTGTAATGTCAATTTTCGGTCTTCCCCGCCATTGTCTCCGCCTTTTTACGACATTTCCTACCCAACAATTCTCTCTCTCTCTCCCTTTCTGTTCTCTTCCCATCTTTTTTTCCCTCCCAAGTTCTTTCACAGCGGAGAGGAATTAAAAATTCTTTTATTACCTATTATTAAATAAAGACCCAAGTAATTGTTATTAAGCCAATTATAATTTTTTTGTCTTCTCACACAAAAGGTCGTATTTTTTAATGGAGAAGGAGCATTAAGGAAAGGGAGGAAGGTCTTTTTTAGAGGCCCTCTCAGATGTGGAGGAAGATAATAAACAGCAAAATTTTCATTGATTGTCTTCTCATTTACTCTTGTTGCTCCGGCGGAATAGCTGGTATGATGATCTTCTCCGGCTGCTTTCTTCTGTATTTGCCGCTCTTTCCGTTTTCTCCTGTACTACTTTCTCTCTCTTTCGCTCATATTTTTTAATTTTTGCTTACATTTGTTAGCTTTCACTCTCGTTTATTCTTCTTTATCTCATTCCATCTCTCCTATGTTGGTTCTCTTTTTCCCTCTTTTCATTCTTTTTTACTCTCTCTTTGCCTAGTTTTTATTTTTGATTCTATCTGTTTGCGTATTTTTATTTTTTATTCCCTCTTATCCTATTTTTCTTCTTCTTTTTCTTCACTCTTTTATCCAATTTTTCTTCTTCTTTTTTCTCTCTTTTTGCCTCTTTTTCTTCCTCTTTTTTCTCCCTGCCTCTTTTCGTCTTTTTATTTTATATTTTTGTCTAATTTTCTTCTTACCGCTTTCCTCTTTTTCTTCTTTCTTTTTCCTCTTCTTTTTTATTCTCTCTTGTTTTTTCAATTCTCTCTTTCGGCTTTATTTTCTTCACATTTTCCTTAATTTCTTGACTCTCTCTTTCTGCCTCTTTTTCGTCTTTTTCTTACCTGTTTTTGCCTAATTTTCCTCTTTATTTGAATATCTTTTTCTTCTCTGTTTTTTTGCCAGTTCTTCCTCTTTATTTTAATCTCTTTTTATTCTCTGTTTTTGCCTATTTTTCATCTTGATTTTATTTTCTCTTTTTGAACATTTTCTTCTTTCTATTTATATTTTGCCTCTTCAGATTTTTTAATGTCATTGTGACGCTTTTTCGTCTGCTTTTTTCTTCTCTCATTTTGCCTCTTTTCTTCATTTTTATTCTCTCTCTCCCTCGCTTTCTGCATTCGTATATCTCTCTGTGCTTGTAGTTTCCTCATCTTACCATCCCACATTGTTTCGGTTTTCCCTCACAATCTCTCCCTCTTATCTCCACCGTCCTTCCTCCGTGTCTGCTGCCCCCTCCTATCTGTTACCGGAAACTTCAATTACTGCCTTTAGTTCTTGTATAATTCCATCCCCGAAAAAGGTGTTTTTTATTCGTCCCAAGAATATACACTCCCAACCCTGTCCCACGGTAGAAAAATCCCGGGCTATCATCCCTCCCGTATATACCCCATTCTGTTGAGTAAAGAAACACGAAGGCAATGAGCCGGAGAAAGGATGGAGAAATCAGGGGAGAGAGAGGGAAAAAAAGAAGAAGCTGCACATGCACTTAGAATTAATTTTCCAAACACAGTAGAACGTAACCCACAGCTTTATGTTCATAATAAGTACCTCCATCACCCCCGCTTTTTTCTTCTTACTAGCAACCGGGAGGTTACGAGAAAAAGGAAAAATGTTCTACCATACGAGACACCCCAAAAAATGTAATATAGAAAGGAAAGCGAAAAGTTTATAGTGGATAGTTTATGTTCCCTTTTTCCCTTCCACTCTCTCCCTTTAATACTTTCACCACAGCGTGGGACGTGTCGTATAAAAACACGTTTCCCCTCCGTACTTTCTTTCTATGGCGCTCTCTCTCTTTCCCTCTATTTGTCTCTCAGTTCATTCAATTCACTGGCTTACACTCCCTCTGTGATCGACTCATTTCTCTTGTTTTACTCATCGTACAAACTCCGTGGGAGAAGAGTCTCCGTTTTACTCCTACACCATCTCTCACTTGATATCTCGCTTTTTTGTCTCTCCAGTTTCTCCCTCCGTCTCTCTTACTCACTCTCCTTTTGATTTTTCTGCTTCTTTCTCTCCTCTCTCTTACTATTTCGATTTTTCTCTCTCCCTCTTAAGATCTCTTCTTGTACCTGTTCTGCTTACCCTCATTACGATTTCGTCGCCGTATTGGTTTTGTTCTCTATATCCCTTTCGTTCCATATATTCCATTATTCCTTAGCGTTTTTCTTTTTCTCTGCTCCTTTCCGAATCGATTTCTGATTTTTTTTCTATATATCGCTTGCCCGGTTTCTTTACTTGTCTCTCTCGTTTTGACAATTTTTTTCGCTATCCCTCTTTCTCATTTTCTAGAAGTTTTTCTTTCTCATTTTCTTGTTTCCTTCTTCTCCTTTACGTTTTCATTTCTTTCTCCTTTGCTTCTTCTGTTCTTTCTCGTTTTCCTTTTTTATCCTTTTTTCTCCTTTTGTTTTTCCTCTTTACATCTCCTCTTCTTTTTCCTGTCCCTTGCTTTCTCCTTTTCTTTTACTTTCATTCTCTTGTTCCTGCTCCTTTCTTTCTCTTTTTCTTATTCCTTTCTTTCTCCTTTTACTTCTCGTGTTATTGTGTTATTCTTTTTTCTTGTTCCTTTCTTTCTGCTTTTATTTTTTATTCCTTTTCCTGTTCCTTCCTTTTTTGTTCCTCCCCCCTTTTTCTCCTTTGCTTTTTTATTTTTAATCTTTCGCCTTTGTTTTTCCTCTTTACTACGATTTTTGTTTTTTTCTTCTTCCTCTCTTTCCGATTTTCTTTCGCTTTCTTTCTCGTTCTATTTTCGCCTTCTTTCTAATTATATTTTCGCCTTCTTTCTCATTTGATTTTCTCCTTCTTTCTGATTTTCATTTTGCCTTTTTTCTCATTGCTACTTTCCCTTCTTTCTCTCTTTCCACACACGTTTTGTCGGGTCATTTCGCCCCACTTCTCCTCTCCACTTTCTACTTTCTATCTCCCGAACACGTCCAGCCATTTCTCTTTCTGGAGTGATATTCCTAAGTTTCCTCCCTCTCCATTGCATTTTCTCTTCTTCCCTCATTCTCTCCAGTGAATCCACAAGGAGAGAACTCGGGATGGCAAAGTATTTTGAACTTGAGAACCACGATAGTTGTGTGGGTATGGAAAAGCCCTTTCAATACATCACCCCACCCAGGAAGGAAAGTACCCTCCTCATCCCACCACAAAGAGATGGAGAGACGGTTGGGATGGGCAAAAGGGTAGAGCGGGAACGTTACAGAATGAGAAGAAAGGCCATATAAGATGTAACCACAAGCAATATCTTCCTAACGTAAGCATGTCACATAACTTTCCCCCGCACAGACACATTTTAGAGCCAGGTCTAATCATAACTACGTATACGGGCTCAAAAACATTCCCCCTTTTTTGCCAGTCCCTTTTCCAACCCCCACAAATTCATCAAGAGCCCAGTAGAAAGACTCTCTAGAAAGAAGAATGGGAGTGAAAAAGAAAATTTTTCATGTACGGTCCACAAGTACACTCAACTTTTCTCAGGGAAAGAGGAGAAAAAAACGAAATTCAAGGACCATTATTCATTCAGGAGACTTGGAAACAAGGAATTTGCCTAATTCCCATTTCCTTTTTGGTAACAATTGAATGGGAGAAGTGGGAAGGAAGAAAAAGGGAGAGACATTAGGAAAAAGAATGTTGTTTCATTTACTCCAAAAAAAAAAGTCCAGGGAGAAAATAGGGAAGGCGTGAAAGATGGAAGGAGACTCAAAGAAAAAAATGGGCTCTAATCCCGGGGAAGTTCATTGGTATATTTTAGAGTGGGACAAAAACTCATGTTATTGAATGTTTCAAGAGAAAATTCATTTCCTTTTGGAATTGTGTGAAGTTTTAATTAAGACCAGACTCACTCCTGTACATAATTGAAAGACTCCGTCTTCTTGTCAAATGTTTAAAATTTTAACGGAGTCGGAGGAAAATCATTCCTTTTGGGCTCCCTTTGTACCCCGTCCGTTTTTCCTCCCTTCTTATTTTTCTCTTCCGTTCCATTTAAATTAAACAATTCTCTTTCTTTCTCACTCTAGAATGTAAGAGCTAGGATGGAAGAGTTTCCCTTTATTTTTATAATGTGACGTCTGTACAATTGTAGCTGGGATTCCCGAGGAGATACATTTTTTATTTCCACAGCAAACTCCTCTTGTGGATATATACGTGCATACACCGTCCCTGTAATAGCTGTCCTTGTATGTATATATTTGGAGAAGATCTGATGAAAAATACATAGGGTGTATATAGGGATTGTGGGCGTGCATAAGGGAACTTTTGTAAATTAAAGATTTGTGTCTGCCGTGATCAACAAGGGTAACGGAGAGAGAGAGAGAGAGAGAGAAAGAGAGAGAAAGAGAGAGAGAGAGAGAGAGAGAGAGAGTAGATTTGCTGGAAACTCCGCAATGGCAATGGAAAGAAAGGAAGGTAAAGAAGAGTAAAATTCTTGGGGAAAAAATCTGTGGGAGGGTGGATAGAGATGGGAAAAACGCGAAAGGGTGGTTAATTAATGAATCCGTGAAAATTTTAAGTCAATTTTATAGTCACCAGGAGACGTTTCGAATTAATCACTTTCTACATTGTACCTGCCGACAATGGAGACTTGTAGACGACGAGCGAAAATGACTCCAACTTATTCTTTGTCACAATGATTCTCTCACAAAAAAAAGGAACGACCGTCCCGGGGGAATGAGCGGAAAGAAGGAAAGTGAGAGGAAAAGAGAGAGAGAAACCGGGATGAGATCGAAAATCAGAAGGGGGCCGTGAGGGAGAGAAAGAAAGAGAAAGACAGAGAGATGAAGCGAAAGACAGAGAGAAAAAGAGAGAGAAAGAGAAAGAGAGAGAAAGAGAAAGAGAGAGAAAAAGACAGAGCGAGAAAGAGATAGACAGAGAGAGAGAAAGAAAGAAAAAGAGAGATACAGAGATACAGAGAGAGGCCGTCAGAGAAAAAGAGAGAGACCGACGGAGAAAGAGAAAAACGGGGTAATGCCAGAGAGAAAGTCATCTAAACACAGTCATTAAACTCCAAAGAGAGAGAGAGAAAAACCAAATGAGAAAGAGAGACAATTAAATAGACATATGATAACAAAGAAAACGAACGAGAGTCTGAGTGACAGGATCAAGAGTATCAAATGGAGAGAAAGACCAGAAAATAAAGAACGAAAGAGATACAGCTAAATAGAGCGAAACGTCGAAAAGAATAACCGAAAACAAAGTAACTCATGAGTAAGAGAGCAAGCCATGGAGAGTGAGAAAAAACTGGGAAGGAAGGATAGACGGTCCAGGATAAAACGGGGAAGGCTAGAAAGAAGAAAAGGACAGTCACAGAATAAAGATCCAGAAAAACCGTAAGGATGGGACAGAGAGAGAAACAGGCACAAGAGTGTAAGGGAAAGAAATCAAATCCGAAGAGATAAAGCCAGGAATAAAGCTGAAGGAAGAGAGAAAGCGATACAAAACTAGAAAAACATCGCAAAAGTGAGAGAATATCGAAAAGGGAGAAAATCGGAAAAACCAAAAGGGAAAGACATAAAGAGAAATATATGAAAAACGAGAGAAAGAGGGCAAAATAATTTAAAGAATGTTAACAAAAAGTGAGAGATATAGTTGGAAAACAGAGAAATTCAGAGAGAAAGTATCAGGAAAAGTGGAAAAAAACTGAAAAAAAGAAACATTTGGAGACAAAGTGAAAGTTGGAGAAAAACAGGATGGTGGAGAAAAGGAGAAAGGTGAGGAAAAAGTGAAAGTCGGGAAACAAAGACGAAAAGAGAAGAATCGAGAGAAAGTTAATCAAGAAAAAAGTTATAGGCAATGGGAGAAATAAATAAAGAACGAGAAAAAGAGAGAGAAAAAAACAAGAGAGGACCTAAAAACACATTTACAAAACCAGTTCCGTCTACATCCTTTACAATTGTCAAAGGTATGTACACAGAACGTCGGCGAGAGATGTGAAAGGGTGAATGAAGCAAAGGAAATGCGTTGGGAATGAAACAAATGCCATGAAATTCAGAAGTTGACAAGTAATTAAAAAAACCGTCGTTCTTTTCACTCCCGAAACAAACGATAAAAGTTGCCATTGAAATCTTCTCATCATGATTTACGAGCTCTTTTTTTAAGTGATTTGTTTAAAAACAACCTTCTTCCTATTGTGCACAACAACTTCCGATTTTCTCTTACATCTGTATTTGCCGTATCATTAGCTGGTGGCCATTTGAAAGCCAGTTTACCAGAAACAGAATAGATGCCACCGATTTAAGAGAATGAAGGAGGAGAGAGATGCATGTTAGGACAGCATTTAACAAGAAATATTGTAATAATAAAACTTACCGCCAGAATCGTCCGAAAAGGATTTCACATGACGGGAATGATCTACGCTAGATTCGGTTCGAGGACTGCTGTCGTAGTAACTATCTCTTCGCAAAGTTCTGCAATCAACAAGAATAAACCGGAATTAGTTGTACATTGACAATAAACTGGGATCATTTCTGTCGTGTCATCAACGCATGTAATGTTATATTGGTCCATATCCCATATACGGAGTGCTCATTTGGATTTACAATACAGACACAAAATCAAAATGGACACACTGTAGACGAACAATAATCTATGTCCCGTCCCAAAATACTTGCAATAATCCTCCCCAAGATCTCTTCTCGCGTCTTTATACTACACCCTTTCTTCCCAAAAATAATCCCAAGTAAATATATATAAAACCCGAATAATCCAAGAAGATGGTTTTAGATTTTATACTACGCAGTATATAATAAACATATAGTATATACATATGAAGTATAGACCCTCCCCCATTACGTAATTACTATAGCACAAGAAACGAGGGAGCAATCCCCATTGCCACCAAGCCAACAGCGTAACCCGTCATCACTTTATTATTACGGACTACAACCCTCGTTGTCATTTTGGGGATATACATATTTCTCGATTACTTTTATACGTATAGGTATCTATACATATATAATAGCCTGGAAGGCACACGCGAAACTAAAGTCATAATTGTTTAGTACATAGTTTTATATTAAAAGCGAGGACGTGGTATGGATATAGACACGATTTCTCCCGTGCTTGTGGGCATGGGGAGAATGTGAGGATGAGAAAGATGACAGAAGAAGGAAAGGAAAAGGAGAGAGATAAAGGCAAGGAACGGGAGAGAAGGATAGAATGGAAGAGAGATCAAGGATGGGATAGAAAGAGAAGGAAAGAGAGAAATGGAAAGGGAGAAGGAGAGGGATCAAGAGAGAAATAAGAAACGGGCAGAGAGGAAAAATAAAAGGGGAAAACAGAAAGAAAGCGAGAAATGAGAGGGGGAAAGAAAGGTATATAGTGAAAGGAGAGAGATAAAAACGAGAAGGACAGAGATACGGAGAGAAATAAAAGGGAAAGAGAGAAAGGCGAGAGATAAAAAGGATTAGCAGAGAAATATAAAGGGGAAGGAGAGAGATAAAATAAAAAGGATAGATAAAGAGAGAAATGTGAAAGTGGAAGGAGAGATAAAAAGGAGAAGGATAGATAAAGAGAGAAATGTGAAAGGGGAAGGAAAGATAAAAAGGAGAAAGAGAGAGATCAAGAGAGAGATCAGAGAGGGGAAGGATAAATAAAAAGGAGAAAGAGAGAGATAAAGAGAAAAATCAAAGAGGGGAAGGAGAAAGCGATAGATAAAGAGAGAAATCAAAGAGGGGAAGAAGAAGAGATAGATAGAGAGAGAAACGTGAGAGGGAAGGAGAAGAGATAGATAAAGAGAGAAACGTGAGAGGGAAGGAGAAGAGATAGATAAAGAGAGAAATGTGAGAGGGAAGGAGAGATTAAAAGGCGAAAGACAGAGATAAAGAGAAAAATCAGAGAGGGGAAGGAGAAAGAGAGACAAAGAGAGAAATCAGAGAGGGGAAGGAGAAAGAGAGAAACAAAGTGAGAAATCAGAGAGAGGGAGTAGAAGGAGACAGATAAGAGGGAGAAGGAGAGAAAAAAAGAGAAAGAGAGATAAAGAGAGAAATGAGAGGGGAAAAAGATAAAAAGAGAAATGAAAGAGAGAGATAAAGAGAGAAATGAGAGGGGAAAAAGATAAAAAGAGAAATGAAAGAAAGAGATTAAGAAGTGAGATGAAAAGGAGAAGTAGAGAAATAAGGGAAATCGAAAGAAGAGAGAGAGAGAAAGAGAGAAAGATAGCGAAAGAGAGAGAGAGACCCAGAGGGAGAGAGAAAAAAACGGAAAAGGGATAGAAAGGGCGTGGAATAGATATAAAAAGACTAGAAGACAGAAATTAAAAAGGAGTGTGAGAGAGATAAAGAGGACGAGAGAGAAAAGAGAAGAGAAAGAAAGGGGAAAAGACAAAAAGATATCGAAAGGAAGAGAGAGTGAGAGAGAGGGATAGAAAGGAGAAGATATAGAAAGCAAGAGAGGGAAAAAGATAGTGAAAGATAAAAATGGTGAGTGAGAAAGGAGAGAGAGAAAGTGAGAAAGAATGGGAGAGAGAAAGGGAGAGAGAGAAATATCTGTACAAGGGCCCCCGTAATGAAGTGAGGGGAATAAGATGTAATGATAAGTCAAAGGGTCGTAAATATGATTACCCAGAGGGGAAGTTCATGCCGTAGTCCGTCGTCGTGCCCGTTGCCATCGTGGAGAAGTCTCCCTCGTAGGCATAGCGTGGGTGGTAGTCAGGTCGTTTCATGCACAACACCCGCGGCATGAAGTCCAGGAAGAACTTCTTCACCCATGGCGACATCTTATGCGTCGACGGGGATCTGTAAAGAGGCATGTCCATACATATATACGTAATTCAGAGATACAGACAATGGAGGAGAAAAAACCGTAAAAAAAATTGACAAACTTTATGCCCCTCATTTTTCTGTAGAAATTTATATATATACTTATTTTCGCTTCTCCTCTCCCCCTAATCGTTTCTTCGGAGTCTTTCTAAACCGGTTTTTCGTAGCCACCCAACCCCCATTTTCCACTTCAGAGTCACGCGCCTGGATTTTTGGGTGGCAACTAGATGTTAGTTGGAAAATTTGTTATCTTTATTGCTTTACACGTTATCAGTCTCTCTCCGTAGCTTTCTCTGCTTCGTCCCTCTCTCATTCTGGTTTTTTTTACCGATCTCTTATTTTTTTTCTCTTTGTACTTACTTCTCTGTATCATTTTTGACATTTCTAATTGGTTATGTCTCTCTATTTTCTTGTTCTTTCTCCTCGTCTTTCTTTCTTTGCTTGTCTCATTTCTCTCTTCCATTTAACTTTCATATTCTGCTTCGTCTGTCTATCTTCACTTTCGTATTCTGTCTCGATTCTCGATTAAGGCTACTCAATTTCTTTTCGTCTCCCTTTGCTTAAGTTCTGCTTAACTTTGCTTAAGTTCTGCCTTTCTCTCTCACTTTCTCTCTTATGTTTTCGCTGTCTCTGTCTCTCTTTCTCACTTTGTCCATCTCTTTTTCCCGCTGTTTCTCTATGCGTTTTTGTCACCGTTTTTACCGTTCTCCTTCTTTCTCTCGCTATCTCTTATTTTCATTCTTACTTTCTCCCTTTCATTCTCTTTCTTCTGTCTTTTCTTTCTCTCGCTCGTTCTTTCCTTATCTCCCACTTTCTCTCCTTCTTCTTTCTCTCGCTCTCCTGTTTTTCACTCTCACTTTCTCCCTTTCATTCTCTTACTTTCTCCTTTTCTTTTCTCTCCCTTTCTTTCACTCTCACTTCTCTCTCACTTTCTCAATTCTATTCTCTTAATTTCTCATTTTTATTCTCTTACTTTTTCCCTTTTTATTATCTTACTTTCTCCATTTTATTGTCTTACTTTCTCCCTCTCATTCTCTCACTTTCTCAATTCTTTTCTCTTACTTTCTCCTTTTCTTTTCTGTTTTCTTATTTCTCATTTTCTCTCAGTCTCCCTTTCTTTCACTATCACTTATCTCTCACTTTCTCAAATTTATTCTCTTACTTTTTCCCTTTTATTATCTTACTTTCCCCATTTTATTCTCTCACTTT